>JADLIF010002491.1:0-30376 GCA_016648015.1 Steinernema khuongi | reverse complement strand
GGGGCTCCAACGCCGCCATGTTCGCCTACTTCTCCATGAACCCCCTGATTACGGTAGCCTTCGTCAAGTACTACAGAGACGTGCTCCGCGGCCTGCTCTGCTGGAAACAGACGCCCGTCGTCACCTCCCGGGTTCAAACAATGACGGTCTCGGCACGTCGCACACCTGAATAGCAAGGATGGCCACGTTTAGGTCTCTCGAAAGATGAAAGTACGAAATAGGGTGAAAATCATACTGTTATCATATGGTCAATGATGGTAAACAAATAGTGTGTTATCGTTGACCTGCAGTGGCTGCACTTGGGAGTCGCTCTTGCAAGATATAGAAAGCGAAAACATTCAAAGGACATACAAGAAGATAAGACTTATGCACTCATGGTTACAGCTCATGGTTATAAGTGATCGTTGACGATCTGATTCTCTGAATCCAATGAACCGATCTAGATAGCCCAGTTGTAAACTCTATATGCAATTCCAACTTTGCCCCCTCTCGCGTGGCAGTGAGTTTTCTCCCTCCTTCAAGCTTCTTCTTTGAGTAGCACTTGTCGAAGTCGGTCACTTTAGAGCTTTTCGTGGCACCCAACGGCCACAACGTTATCATCACCAAGGTGCAAAGTCAATGTGTGTGATCACACCGAACGTTGGTTTCTTCTTCAGAGTTCTCTTAAAAACCCTTAAACCTTGTCCTGAAGATCGAACTTCACTAACTTCAGCATCGCAACACGCTGGAGTCTCCGAGAATTGCCCAGCAGCTGGAAGGAAATTACTGTGGACGAACTACAGAGGCTTGTTCGGTTCATCAGGCCCACGACCGCAGGAAGACATCCATGGCGCATGATCTACGAGTCTTGCAACGGGTTTCAGCGGAGAAGGGCCACGTGGATCAACACGAAACTCCTTTCTATGCGACTGCCTGTAAACACCGTGGATCTATGGATCGTTGATGACGACTTTTTCGAAAGCGCGGGGCCCCTCTGCGACATCACTATCTGAAACAACACACGCGCCACTCTAAGGCAGAGGACAGTCGACACCATGGTCGACAAGTTCATCACAAGACAGTTCATTTAGTTTAGATAACCCTAATCGTGTTACCAGGGAACGTCTGGAAAGACTCATTCCGAAGAGCGAGAGGTCCGACAAGAAGGTCAAGATTGATTTGAGGCCTATGGGTTTCAAGAAGAATTCTCGCGCGACGGACTCCTTTAACTTCGACAAGCACTACTCAAAGAAGAAGGTTAAGAAACGCGCAATCACGGTCGCTCGAGAAGGAGCAAAGTTGGAACTGTGTGCAGTGTATTTCCCGTGGGGTTTGCTGGAGGTGGTACGTACCTGGCAAGACCTGAGCGGGGACTGAACATATAGGGTCAGTGGCGTGTTTAGAAGGTTGCAATAAACGTGCTTGGAACCTGTCCTTGGTGGTCCGGGGTGCAAAGAAGGAGAGTGCTGGTCCTGGGTGGCTGCCTCAGAGTCTACCCATCTACAAGTGTCCACAGGAACTGTGGGTCCTATTCTTCGGGGCGCTTCCCTGTCAGCCATGCAGTTGACGCCATAAAGGCAGGAAAAGCTGTTTCCCTTGGTTCCAGGGGATGGAAAAGGGGAGCGGCCCGGTCTCTAGGGGATGGGTGCGTCGCCGACGATGTTGTCTCCAAGGAGAGGGAGAACGGCCATTTCAGCTGCGCAGAATATGCGGTATTCCTATGTATAGGTCACAAGTGCCACTAGTTCCTCGGCAGCTAACAAGATCTTTCCTTATATCTGGACTCTTCTTTGTGGGCGCTACTTGGCGCCAGACAAGGATTACGCGAAATGCTCATCAACTTCAACCTCTCGATCCCTACAACCGGACCCTGCGACTAATCCTACTTGGTCTTAACCTGGCTGGAAGAGTCGACATCGGAGCGGACATCTGATGGTGACAGTTCCAGCGATTCCCTGGCAAGAGCTGCGGGTGTTGATGTCCACCTCTGAGACACTCGCGCTAATCTGCTTATTTGGCGCGACAACGGCGTCGAGGAAGTGTTATTCATGTGCAGTGAACTCCCCCTCGTCGCCCTTTCGACGGACTAAGGGAACGCCTGATAAGAAATTACTGGGAGGGGCATATGCCCTGGGCAGGAGCCTCTCGATCCATACAGTGGCGGCAACTTTCGCGCCGACATCGATTGATACTTGAGAAGATTACTTTTATGAACCTGTTCGCGTTCTATCCATCCTATTCTAGGTTCTAGATGTACTAAGGGAAGGGAAACAGAGCAGAAGAAGGAGAAAAGACATTATCTTCGCTGGTTTTACTGCCTACTTGTTTCAGAATGACGCCATCCGCAAACCCCAAGCTCTAAGCTACTAGGGTGCTTTTGTGAAGGCACCTTCCTTTATCTGGTGCTGATCCAAACGCTGCAGTCCCAGAGTACCGAAATGGAAACTGGCCTCTATAAGGCCATGGATCGATCGACCTCAAGATAAAGTGGTCCTATTCAAAACTGATAAACAACGAAGCTTCGGAGGTCCAGGGTGGGGATCGAATTTTCCCATAAAGATAAGTGTTCAGAAAGGGTGCAACAATCTTACGGGCTTATGTATTGGATACGTTCTCCTTCTAAAGTGGTCTCCTGAAGCGTTGCCTTCTTGACACTCTCCCTTCCTCCTGACTTAGGAGTCCTGACACTCCACACTCCTTCGATAGGTCACTCCCCCCTTTTTTAGCCATCGATCCGATATATTCCTACATATTTTCCGCAAGCTTCTACGATGCTGAATGTTGACTCAGCGCCGTTCCCCTCCGCACCCCTCCGTGTTTGTGTTTCGCGCTCCTCCTCTCGTTTGTCCAGATGCCATGCCCCTTGACTTCGTCCATCCCGTTCCAGAGATGAACCGTTCCAAGCGCCTCCTGTTCGCCTGCGTGGCCTGCACCTTCCTTGTCTTCTTTGTCCTCCTCAGCAGACAAAGGATCGTGCCCACAAGAGAGACCTTCTTCTCGAGAAGATCGGAGCTCCTCGGCCCTGGAGAACTCCGCCTCTCGCCATATGGGAACCACTGCGTGGTCCACGACGTTGTTCGAGGGTCTTTAGGGGAGGATGAGGAGCGAGTCACGCTCGTAGTCCATGCCAGCTACGACCGGATTGGAGAACGGGCCGCCATCCAGGTGAGGAGGTTTCGAGGGACGCTGAGAAGAGCCAAATAATTCCATTTTCCTTGCCACTTGTAACACTTGAGACATCCAGCGCCGTGGAATGTGATAGGGTTCAGATGTTTGGGCTTTGCTGGGGAGAACACGCGGGGGATCGGACATGTTTTGTAATCTAAAAGTCTCCGCTTCACTTTCTACTTGGACTTTATCGATTGGCATTGAGCAGCTTACAGAAATCACACTTTAATCTTCAGCCGTTAACCTTTACAGATGACATCTTGTCCTTATGGAGCCCGGGACCTCCCCGAAACTGAGATTTTCAAACAGTAGAACACTTCATAGCTCAAGTTAATGGACTGCATTCATATAATGAAAGAATAAAATCGATAAAATTACTAAAAAGCAACAAAGAAAAATAACAGAGGGTCCGGGGGTTCGAACCCGCTTCGAGTGGTGCGATGATATGGAGTCCAACTACCCATGCAAATCTTCGCTTCTCCACTTCCTCACGGGCAAACATCTCCATGTTAAAAGCAGAGTTTTCAAGTTACAATGATCTCCGACAGAGGGACTGGTTAGCGTGTCGAAATGCACGTTCTATTTTCAACCCAAGTAGTGCGTCATTTTTGGGTATCTTCCCTTCTGAGTCACGGGAGGTCGTAAACAATATGGTATATGGGCGCTCGACCGGTAATGTGCGTTTACAGCGCTGCTCGGATGACGTCAGTTCTCCACAGGTTGTTCAGTGATTCTGCAAGCAGTCCCAAAGGTGCAAGTTTTCGAATTTTTGGCTAACCTAAGGTGTTAGGTTAACCAGCGGAGCATTTATGTGTTTGGTGAAATCGATTGAGATAGAGGCGCTCCCCGCCGACACGTTCTGGGCCCGGAAACGAAGACCCAAACCCTATCATGCTACTCCCAGAACCGCGGCGCACACTTCATAAGAAGACCTTATCGCCTGGCGGAACTCGGGCGCCTCCGCGTCCTGCGGAAGTGTTATCACGCGTTGCAGGGCGTTGATCATTAGTGGACTGTTTATCGCAGTTCTGGAGCATGAAGTACAGGGCGTCGAGTAAGTTATGAGTAGAAACAGCTGACCCTAACTCCTAAGATGTGGGAACTGGAGGACATCTATGGTTGTCAAGTAGCTAGTTCGTCTCGCTCTCCAAGCTTAAGTTTCTAAGTGTCCAGTTTGTCGAAGTAGAGTACTAGTCGAGTGTGCTCCAAGACCCTTCTCTAACCATGTCCCTTTAGGTCAACAACTGGCAAGGCCCCGTGTCACTGGCGGTCGTCTTCCCCTCCAAGGATCGCGGTGAGACCACCGATCTGCTCGTAGCCTGCACCCTGCAGAAGGTAGGGTCCCTCACCATCCCCATGCTCCAAACCACATCCCCTTCTCTCACCTCCCATTTCCAAGACCCTCCTTTGCAGCTCTGGGCCTTCCGCGAAAGACACCCTCGGGTCGTCGAGCGCCTCAGCGTCCACTTCCTGCTCCCTACAAGAGGGGACGCTTGCCCCTCAAGACCTCTTCCTCGGGGGAACTGCTCGGAGCCTCCCAAGGACTTCGAAGAGGCCGTCCGCTCCGCCGCGGCCTACCCCGTGAACGCGGCCAGGAACGTCGCTCGGAGACTCGCCAGGACGAAGCTGGTCCTCATCGCCGACATGGACCACCTCTTCTCGACGAACTTCGCGCCCAAGATGGCCGCGCTCGCCAAGAAGGAGCTCGCTGAGAACCCCAAACGCGCCCTCGTCTACCGTATCTTCGAGATCGAGAAGGACGTCCAGAGGTGGACCTTCTTTTCCCAGAACCTCCCCCTCACCGTCCCTTCAGGTTTCCTGAGACGAAAGCCGACCTCTCGGCGCTCTTCCAGAGCGGCCAGGCGGCCGTCTTCCACAAGCACTACTACGCCCATCGGATCCCTTTGCTGGCGGAGTGGTTCGAGGCGCCGGAGACCGGTCCTGACGAGGCCCCTTCGGTCCAGTTCGTCCGGCCGTACAACGTTTCCGCGTGGGAGCCTCAGTTCGTGAGTCTCGCCACGATCCCCGAGCACGACGAGTCGTTCCCTTACCCGGTGCGCGACAACACAGTTTTGGTAAGTAGAGGGGGGAAGGGAGGGGGGGGAAGGTAGCTTCCACTTCACAGAAGGATAGATTAGTGATTTGAATGGTGTAAAAATGTGAAAATATCATTCGATACCAGTTCTGGTCATCCTCTTGACCAGCCTTAAAGACTTTTAGCGGTGAAGCTCCGGAGCCGTAAACTCTCTATACGAACTCTAGCTCGCAACTGAACCAAGCACTCACTCGGAAAGCGCACTCCGAAGAGATCACAGCACTGCCACACTTCTAATCTCTTTGTGTACCCTTCTAATGTTATCAATTCTTTAAAATGCAAATCCTTCAAGCCCTTCTTGGGAAGCAGACCATCACAAAGTGAGGGCGAATCTCTCGTTGGCGGTTCGCCCACCGGTCTCTGCTGCTCAACTTTCGCTTCGTTCCTAGTGCCTAATCAGCAGCCTAACGAAGCACGAGAAAAACCAGTCTTAGCGCTATATGATTGTCCATGGTACATGTCGTTCAAGCTCTGCCTAACTGGAGAGGCTTTGAGATGAATGTCATGATTTGGTCATCGATGATGTCTTCTTCTATCCCTGCAAGATAGAAGTGTGTTTCGGCTTAGAGCCACGCCAATTTGGGTTTGGGTTAGTATTTTGTTTGGGATGTGTTTGGAGAAGAAAACAAGGGATAAGATAAGAAGTATACCTCCATGGTTCTAGTTGATTTGTAAAATCGGATCCACGCCTCACATGGATCCACGCATCGTCGTTGGCATTTCCATGGGGTTGTCCATTGCAGCTGGTTATTTGAATCACGTAGGTAGGTTCCCTTCTGACAACCTGAGAATACCTACCGTACATGAACAACGATGAAGCATAGGATTGTCATTGGACAATCCCATGCCACATCACGCGCCAAATCGACTTATAAGATAGAAAACTGCTTCAGATAACTCCCAGAAACCAAGAGTGCACACTTCTAATCTTCTTGTTTATCGTTCAAATGTTTTGGTCGTCATGACCAAATCTTGAGTGCAACAATTGAGAGGCGATGATAGTACTCGGTATTTGCTTTACAGTGTTTGGGTCTCGGATTAATCAGTGAGGTCCGTTGAGGAGGACCACACAGTCGCCAGCTTCGGCGACGGCTGTGCTGAACTGATAAAAAAACCGACCTAGAAAGCGCAGCTAAAGCTTCGAATACCGTAACCAGTTCTTCTCCTTACATAGGGTTGATTCAAGAGACCACTATAAGCTCTATAAGGCTGGCTATATCTTACACTATAAGGTTACTGTAAGCCCCACAAGCATTTCGCTTACTTTACTTCCTTTGTGGTACTCTCTTTGTCTACGTTCATAACCATCTTTGACTGCGACCACGACTACAATGAGCTATGAATCGCATACGATGGTTATGTACATGCCCGTCGCAGGTGGTTCTGAACGTAGGCTTTATTTCCATCATGAAGTCATGATATCAAATGCAAAACCTTCTAAATCTAAACGTCACATCACCAAGGGCCACGCGAACCGAACGCGGACAAATCCATGCCGCGTCATAAACTACAGCGGCTTTCAGCGCAAACAAGGCAAGCCGCAAATCACTTACACAAGTGCATACGGCTTACCGTCTCGGGATGTTTTTGCCTTACAAACATGACCAAATCCTCAAGACCGATTCTCAAGTGCGGCGAGTGCAAAGCAAAGATAACACTTCCAAACGTCGATATTTGCCTTACAGTATTTTGCGCTCGGATTTATCACGCAGTCCTGTTGGGAATTTCTAATGGACCAAAACTTCTACGTGCTTCTCACCTAGTAGAAGCAACCTTGAGCGCTGTGCACTTCATCGGGCACTTCACCGTACTCCACCCTTCTTTATCTCCACCTTCTTTGCAGAGGTGGGAGATGTGCCGGACAGGCTTCGAATTCGCCATCGTCCACGACGTCTTCATGTTCCACCACGGCGTGAAGAAGGCGGAGGAGTCACGCATCGTCACGACGGCCCGGCAACGCGTCCAGAAGAGGGCCTCATCCGCGCTGACCTCCTTCACAGCGCGGATGAGCCGCGAACACCCCGACACTGAGCAGGACTGTCCCGTGTTCCAGCTCTGAGAATAGAATAAACAATCAGGGAAGCCTGGTCTTGAGAGGAGGGGCTTGTTGAAATCCATGACGTATTCTCCAGGAGTCCTATTCTCCGACAACGGATTCTCCGATAAAATTTGCAGCACAAGGCAAAAGTGATTTAACCGAACGAACGTTTGACCGTTTTGAACGAACGGTTCTAAAATCACCTACAGGATTGGCTCTCATTCACTTCCGAGAAGGCACATCATTGCAGCTAGCAAAAGGTTGCTTGCGTTCCAAGGTTCCTTTGGGTCCAGTGGCACTCTTTTAGACGATCTTCGCGACCGAGATGGCCGTTCTCCTTCCTAATGAAGAAGATAGGCAAAAATCACCTGAAGATCTTACCGTTTTCCTCAGCAAAAAAGCTCTGTCTTCCTCTGCGACATCAGCTGGTGGCCTGACAATTCCAAAGGAGGGGTAAGGAACTAATGGAAATTCACAAGGAGTTTTCTTTCTAGCCGTAAAGACCACAGTATGGGCCCTTTCTTTGAACCGCCCACCACTAACTTTCTTGAATCGACATATGAATTACACAAGGGAGTCATGGGGAGTCATCTGACATTTTGTACTCGACATTCGGCAGAAAGCAAATTTGCAAACAATATTTAACAATGACGAAGTTCCAACGTTTAAGGAACTACTGTGTTTCGTGGGTGGAACTCTTCAATTTGAACGTTGCTCTTCAGGAATAAGAGTTTTTTCTCAAGTTTCTCTTAAATAGTTAAGAATCTCAACGACTTCCGCGGACATGGAGCGCTTTTTTGTCGAGTGAAATGTCGGCAATTACTCGACATTCGACAATCGACACTCGGCATGTCGCACAGCCCTGGTCATGACTCACTTCCGAGGAGGTACATCCCATTCGCACAAGAGTGGGCCTAGCGGACAGTGCTCCACACGCACTTCCAACTTTGCCCCCTCTCGGGCCACCTTCCCCGGGTAGTGCTTGTCGAAGTCGAAGAAGTCGGTCACTTTAAAGCTTTCCGTGGCACCCTTAGGCCACACCATCACGCTGCCTTGCTATTCGACCTCTCGCACTTTAGTGTTAGCCTCTCTAGGTAACACAATTCTCATCAATCGGACTAAAGCGACTTCCGTCCACTGAAACAAACTTGTCGATCAGCGCGTCGACTGTGCTCGGCTTCAGATTTAAAGAAGTGCTGGTGACGGAAATGTTGAAGAGCAGAGTTTTCTACATATATTTTACTTCTTACAATATGCTTTGTCATACCACACAGGAGGTCTCCTTTCTTTCTTCAGTTTGGTTAAACTGATTTGCTTCCAAATGTCAGTCGAGGTCGAGGATATAAGGATCTCTTCTATACGGAAGTGAGTGATGAACTTTAGATCCACACTGTCGACAGGAACGGCATCGGCATAGAGTTCCGACAAAATGGGTTGAGCGGCAGCGTAGACCTTTCCTTTTCGCTCATTCACCAATACAACAAGAATGTGGATCTTCTTGACGGTTGCGGAGGAAATTTTGCAACATATAGAAGCAATCCTACAGCTGTTCTTAATATTAAAGCGGTCCAAGAGGAGATAAACGCTTTCCACGAAGAGCCGGAGCTCGCAAACAATAATCTGAACCTCCGAACGAAGGCATAAATGCCGACTTTTCTGTTATGAGCGATGCGAGAAGTTGCGAATGCTAAATAGAGGTCATTAGGAAGTTTGAATTCCAATGGGGATTAAAAACTATCTTCCAGGAGAACACATTTCATCTCCACACAGGTTGCCTGCCATGGGGATTTCCCGTTCAGCTTTGTCCCTTCCCGTGTAGCGGTAACTTCTCTTTCCTGAACTATGGGTTAAGTTTTGATTTTCGTGCCTCGAGAAATGCGAGAATATTTGGAGATGATGCGTGAGAGTCAACTGCGAACCTTGTTCTCAGTTCAGCGACACTTGGCACAGGCACACCATTCGTCTAATCTGCTAGGAGCCAAACCCATGGTGCAGAGGCCCCCGAAGCACCTGCGGACTAACAAGTGCCTCCGCCCTGTCTCGTCTACCTAGGAGTCTGACATTATCCCCTCATTTTTATTTCATCCTGTTTACTGCTGTTCCCTCAGCTGGTAGGGGACTCAGCTAACAAGGAAGGTAGGTGAACTGTCCCCCTCGGATCCGGGTGACACGTGGTGTGTAAGTGCCTGAGTGTGTAAGCATGCGAACGCAAAAAGATTACTCGGTTTCTGGAGAGAAACAAGCAAGGCAAAGTGCCTTAAATTGAAGAAATTGTGGTTTATCGGGGCCGAAAAGTGGTAGGAATATTATTGATCCTGCAACGATGCTTCGTATTCGGCGTTTTTGACACTCAGAAGTCATTCCAAACAGTCATCGTCCCGAAAGCACTAATATTTCAACCACAATTTCTTCACTTTGATGCACTTAGCTTTGCTTGTTTCTCTGCAGAAACCGAGCATTAGCCGGTAATCTTGTGCGCGTTCGCATGCTTACACACTCAGGCACTTACACACCACGTGTCGTCCGGATCCGAGGGGGACAGTTCACCTACCTTCCGTAAGATTAGTTGCTCACAAGAGTCATAGGAGTGATGATGCGACCGATACTCTGGTTCCATGATGCGCTGATCAGAAGATTGACCGACTCACAAGGATCGCCACGGCTCCTGGTCTCCGATCTCTGAGCCTTAGTTCCACTTACACCAACAAGAAAAGAACGTTGAAATTAACTCTCAAGAGCATATGTTGCGAACTCAAGTGTGTCCTTCAGGTGTACAGTAGAACTAACAGATCCAATTCCTATTCCTGTTTCCGACTATGATATCCAGGAAAGCTTCCTTTGGACCCATCGTCATTGGCCTCTTGATAGATTTGGCCCGATCGATCTCTGATCGAGCTCAAAGTCACCAGCGAGCCCTACAGATGATCTTCTCCGCCGCTCTCCATCTCACTCCCCTAGTGGACCCTCGACACATCGACTCTGGTCCCGATGCCCTCCAGGCACCTGGGAATAACAAGTGTCCCGGCTGTCCTCGCGTTCCACCTGTCCCCGAAATCGTAATTCATCTCCTTGTCGGGGCTCGAGCGCGCAGGCTCAGGGGTAGACCGTGGGGTTGTAGAGGCCAGCGCCGTTGGGCACGTAGGCGGACGAGTAGTAGAAGGGGTCCAGGACGTAGGGGTTGGCGGCGGGCGGGAGAGTGCCTGTAGAGTAGAGCGACGAGACGAGCTCCTCGTTGATGGACTTCATGTAGGACGCGGCCGAGAGTCCCTCGCACAGGCTGAACTTGGGGGCCAGCGGGGTGGAGGAGGCCACTGCCAGGGGAGCCGCCAGCTTCAGCGCCTTAGGAGGCTCTGCCGAGGGGGCCTTGTTTGCCTAGAAGGCAGAGTGTTAGGGAGGGGGCTTCTTGCTCACCTTGAGCCAGTCCGCGAGCGAGTAGATGTAGTTGATGGCGGCGCGGAGGATCTTCAGCTTGGAGACGCGCTTGCTGTTGGCGCGGAGGGTCGGGAGGTGGAACTTGAGCACGAGGAAGGCCTGGTTCACCGTGTGGACGCGGGTCCTCTCGCGCGCATTCCGCTTCGCCACGGCGACGGAAGGCCGCTCGCCCGGGATTCGCCGCTTCGGCGAAGGCTGACGCATGTCCGATGGAGCCTCTGAAGAAGGGGACACTGAGGAGAGGGCTATCCCCTAGGGCCTACCTGTCTCGCTGCTGGCCGCTCCGAAGTGGGGGTTGGGCACCTGGCGGATGAGGACGAGTCCCTCGCTCTTCTCCGCCTCGAACTGCTGGGGCACGGTGGCGCAGACGGCCTGCTCCTTGCCCGAGATCAGCTTGGCCAGGTCGCTCCTCGCGGCCATCGGAACTCACCTGAGCCCGCGGTGACGGTATCCGCGCGCCGCCTCTCAATTATTCCATTAGCACCTCGGACGACGCTCATTCGATATTTATGGAATATTAAGCGCGGCGCGTTCCCGGAAAGTCCTCCGAAGACGCGATTCGGCTTCGGCTCTGCAGCCGCGCCGAGCCGTAAATCTCGCGTTTATGGAACGCGCCGACCGGGACCAATAAATCAGAGTGTTGCAATCTGCGTGAGAGGGCCACCTGATCGGGCACGGAGTACGGTAGCCGAGGGGACACAAAGTGGGAAAGGTTGTGGTTGGAGTTCTAGAGGCGCTGGGCGCACTGAACCTGGTGGTCTTAGAGATTCTTACATCTTACGGATCTCCAGTGGCCTTTCCGCGCGTCGCTGGGAGGACGGACGGGCACTGTCTCTGGATAGCTTGACTCTTCTTGGACCAAAGACACAAGAACGACACAAGACAGTACGGGACAAAACTATGGTCCGGCCTTATAACATTGAACGCTGGTTTCCTCTTCGGAGTTCTTTTGACCGGAGACTTTTTTACATTCCATAATTTATTCGTGAACGATACTACAGTAAACACGAGAAAAAGACTTCATTTTAGGGGATATCCCACTTCCAGTTGAAGGCACCCTGTTGACGGCAGCGCGTCACACGCAGTACCACCTTTGCTCCCTTTCGAACGGCTCTGATTTCTTTTCCTTCAATGTTCTCCGTCGAGTAGTACTTGTCGAAGTCGAAGAAGTCCGTTGCTTTCGACTGTTTTGTGGAACCCTTCGGCTTCACCTCGATCTCGATCTTCTTCCCGAAAATTTCGCACCTCAGGACGAGTCGTTTAAGTTGATCCCTGGTAAATGCAGTATTTCCAGTCACACGAAAACTGCCGCCGTCCACTGGGACGAACTTCTTGATCATCGCGTCGACTGTGCTCTGCTTCAGAGCTGAGTGTGTGTACCTGATGGTAAGATTGTAGAAGGGTCCTGTGCTTTCCAAGAACTCCTCCGCAGCTGCCTGGAGTTCTTTGCTATCGAGCCACAGGTTTACGGAGTCCACTGGCAGCCGTATAGAAAACAGTTTTCTGGCGATCCCGGTAGTACGTATGGACTTCAAACTGCTGCAGGCTTCATATTTGTAGCGCATGGGACATCTTCGTTCTGCGGGGGGTCTTATGAAGCGCAGGAGCTTCTGTAGGTCGTCCACGGTGATTTCCTTCCAAGGCGGTCTTCTGTCGTAGGGAGCAGGTGAGTTGATGCGGAAGTTAGTGATGAACTTCAGGTTTACGTTGCCGAGAGGAACTACTTTACAAGACAGAACTGTTTGAGCGGCGGCGTAGAGCTTTCCCGTGTCGTCATCCATCATCACCATCAGCGTGTGCAGCTTCTTGACGGTCATAGAAGAAACTTTGCCCCATATGAAGCGGAGCTTTCCGCTTGCGAGCAGGCTCTGGCCATCCAAGACGAAACACACGCTTTCCACGAAGATCGGGGGCACCGAGTCCATGGTTTAACTCGCAAATAATGATCTGAAGCGCGGGGTTAAATGCCGACCTTCCATGAGCGATGCGAGAAGGTGCGATATTTGAGACTTTATTTGTATGCCCTGCCTCACAACTACTATAGTCGGATGCCATTCTAACCGCCAATTTGGCATTGCTTTTCTTTGGTCCAGAGAAAAGCAATGCCAAATTAGCGGTTGGGATGGCATCCGACTATACGAAGCCGATTGCACCCCACCGGGAACAGGACCCTCCAAGTCGCCGGGCGGTTTGTTTTGGTAAAAGTCGCGCGAAAACACCGATACATTCTCGGTAATCCGATTTTGGGTCATTGTGGGAAGTTGAAAAGAGCGCCCGGGGGTCCATCGATCTCTCGGAGATGATCGTTTCCCGACGGTCGGGGGTCTCCTGTCTCGTCGTCCTGCTCCTACTTCTCGGCCTCTTCTCCCTCCGCGGGTCTCCGGGCCACCGGAGCCCCACGAGGTACTGCGCCGCGCCATCCCAGGCGGAGTCAAGTAGTTCAGGTCGAAGGAGGACTTCTGCTTTGAGAAGAACGTCATTGTGTCGGATCTGGCCGAGGAGGCCGACCCAGAGAGGGTCACCCTGGTGCTCCACGGGACGTTCGATCGTGTCGGGACCAATTTGCTGCTTCAGGTCAACAATTGGGAAGGTCCTATCTCGCTGGCCGTCGTCTTCCCTGAGGATGTGGACGACCACACCTCGGAGAGGCTCATCGCCTGCACGGCAGCCAAGGTATGTTCGTCTATGGATACGGTAGAACTTTTACTTGCAGTTGAGGTCTTGGCGCGAGAAAGAGCCCTCAGTCAGGCAGCGTGTCAGTGCGCACTTCCTAGTCCCGAGGGAGAGGAGGCTCTGTGGCGTGGAGATCGCCTCCTCGGCGGCGCGGGACTGCCACGCGCTCTTTGGATTCCTGGCACGATTGCGCTCAGTGGACGCCCTCATTGCCTATCCTATCAACGTGGCCAGGAACATGGCTCGGAAGGTGGGTGCTTCCCCGCTTCTCTAGAGCATCCACTTCAGATGGTAGGCTCCAAGTATTTGGTGCTCGCCGACATGGACCACCTCTTCTCGGCGAACTTCGAACCCAAGATGGCTTCTCTAGCACGCAAGGAGCTCGCCGAAAACCCGAAACGCGCCCTCGTCTACCGTATCTTCGACGTGTCCGAGGGAGTCTCCAGCCTTCCGCGCTCCAAGGCCGACCTCAAGGCCCTCTTCGACGCCAGGCGCGCGTTTGTCTTCCACCATCAGTGGCACGGACACCACATCCGCTTCTTGGACGAGTGGTTCCAGGCGGAGGAGAGTGGTCCCGAAGAGATCCCCGCGGTTCAGTTCGACGCACCCTACAACGTCACCGATTGGGAACCCCAGTTCGTGAGTCTCACCACGATCCCCGAGCACGACGAGAGTTTCGCGTACCCGGCAGCCGACAACACCGTCCTTGTAGGTCCTCCTGCGCCTCCCACTCGATCACCCGTCCCCTTCAGAGGTGGGAGATGTGCAGGGCGGGCTTCGAGTTCGCCGTCGTCCACGACGTCTTCATGTTCCATCTGGGACTCAAGCAACGCGTGGAGCAAAATCGCGTGGAACAGGCGCGGTTCCGCCTCAGGGAGCGGACGAAGGCGGTGAAGCGGGCGTTCGTCAGGAGGATGGCCGAACAGTACCCGGAGACGCGAGGAAAGTGCGGATTCTGAGCGACTTTGAGTCTTTTAATAAACTACTATCTGAGATCGGACAAGACCATAAGCGATCAGATCATTAATAAACGAAAGAAAACGAAGAAAGAGGAAGTCGAAGATTCAAGCTCGGTGGTTAACTAGTAGTCTAGGGGGCGACGATGCCCAAGTTCGGGAAGGCGGATTCCAGGCGCGCCCTCTCCGCTTCGGTCGCGTCGACGACGAGGCCAGGCGGCACTTCCCAGTCCAGCAGCGTGCAGCGTTCGTCGAGGCCGAGCTGTGTGATCTCCGCGTCCTGCAAGAGAACGACCATTCACGAGGAGGCAAGGAGATGGAGGACTTACCGCGTAGGCGATGATCTTCGCGTAGTCGCGTTCGGTCTCGAACGCACCTGACGACAAGTAGTTGAAGAAGTGGCGAATGGCGCGTGGCACGGAGCGGTACTGGAAGGGAGTTCATGAAGATGACAGGCGTAGAACGACACTCACCGAGGGATAGAAGATGTTGGCGAAGCTGGAGTGGTGGCACGAGGTCTTGGACGAGTCGACGGCGGGCTTCGTGCCGAGCGAACGCCAAGGCAGTTGGCCGCACAGGTTCTCCACGGTGATGTAGAACACGGACCACAGATCGTCGGAGCGCGTGGGGGCTTCATGGCGCTGGGCAGCAAGCGAGGCGTAGCGGAGAGTGCCCTTGAAGCGCTGTCGGACGGAGTCGCGGCGTTTCTCTCGGCGCACCAGGCCGAAGTCAATGATGTAGAAGCGGCGACCGTAGTTGTGCGACGGACCGATGACAAAGTTCGCCGGCTTGACGTCCCTGAAAGAAGCAGTCAGGAATGAGTGTTTAACGAAGGCAAAGACACAGGAAGTGTGTCCTTCGCGCGGTCAGAGAGAGAATTTGGAAAAGAAGAACGTGTGAAATGTTTCTCGCGTCCCAGCAGGAAGGAGCAGAGAAATATTTCTTTGAAAGTAAACAAACATTTCTTCAATGGATGTTTCTCTGCTTACCTGCGCTCTCTCACACCGCTGGAAGGAGACCCAAGTTCGCGCTTTACCGTACCTGTGGAGGTATCCGAAGTCGTGAATACTCTTGACAGCGGCGACCATCTGCTTCAACAGCCAGAAGGAGGTGAAGGCGGAGAAGATGTCGCCGCGCGACTCCTTCTTCAACATGCGTAGGTTGGGTCCGCAGAGCTCGGTGACCATGTAGCACGCGCCGTTCCAGTGGCCGAAGTGGTGGAATCGCGGCACGTAGGGGTGGCCGTGCTGGCCGGGGGCCGCCTGCAGCTCGCGCAAGAAGAGAGCCTCGGTGTAGAGCTGTGGATACTGGAAAGGAGCAGCCTGGTCAAACAGGGATCCCTCTCCAAGCGACTTACCGGACAGTTCTGCGCCTCGGCCTTGATGGCGACGGCCGTGCTGTTCTCCATGTCCTTGGCCATGAAGACTTGGCCGAAGCCTCCGCAGCCGATGCGCTTCTCAACCCTCCAGCGGTTGCGCACGTCCTCTCCCGCAACCAGGAAGTCGGCCATCGCTTCTGTGCAGTTGTTGATCAGTTTCGTCCTGAAGGAGGAGGGAGGGGATTAGGCGAGCAGGAGCAGTGCAGACTTACGCCATTGAAGCAGCAGACGACCGATTCGTAGAGGCGCCTCTCCCTTGAATGCGCTCTTCGGCGTCATGGGGCCTCAGTGCCACTTGGGGAGACAGACTGTCTGGACGCTCTTAGGACATCGCGACAGTTGCACCGGCCAGGCTTGGGTGTCTGGAGAAGCTACTGGACTTCTTCGGTCCATCTGTCCAGTATCCAGGGTTCTTTGAGAATCAGTCCTTCTGGGACAAGAACACCAATGGACAACGACGACATTTGAGCTCTTGTCAGGAAACAGTCATTCCTACGTGTATAGTCTCGCCTTCTGCATCTTCTGAACCCATTGGATTCTACTCCAGGACCCTGCCTCGTTTTTGTGTTTGGAAATCGCTCTATGTAACCGATTATCTGCGGAAACCGACCTTTGTGTGTTCCCTCTCCAGTCTGTCACCGCGATAAGGAGTCGCCGGACTCTCAAGAAGAGCGTCCTTGGCGTGCCCCTGAGGCGGTCTCTGATCAAAACCCAGTTTTTTGTGTTCCACAAAAAGTGACCTTTTTCGATGCATCGGCGTCAGCCGTCAATTTCTTCCTGGTCCGCCGTTCTTCTCGGCGATAAGCAGTCCACTCCGCGCTCCCGACACGATGAGCATCTCGGTCTCGAAGCGCCTCTCTCTCCTCGACGAGGACGTCGAGGTCGTCATCAACGGACTTCCCGCTGGGGAGCTCATTCGCCTTGTCTTAAAGTGGGTCCTTTATTTTGGTGGGTCTCACCACGATTTCAGGCTCTTACATGCAGGAGACGAGTATGACTCCTGGGCACAATTCCGGGTTCCCGCCAATGGAAGCATTGACCTGGCCAGAGAGGCGCCTCTGGAAGGGACCTACCGAGGTACAATCAAAAAGTAACCCTCTAGAAGGTCCAAATCCTGATTCAGGGAAAGACGCGATGGGACTCTTCTCGAGCATGGCTCTCTCGGACCACTCGCGCCCGGGCAGCGTCTCCGGCTTCATCCAGGTTCAGGACCTTCTACTACCGTACCACCTGGCCGTTCACGATTCGCGGGGCGTGATCCTAGGGGAGACCACGGTCCATAAACGCGTGCTTGACCCATCTGTTGAGAGGAGCGAAGTCTCCGAAGGGGAGCTTCGTGGCGTCCTTTTCCGACCCAAAGGTACAGTAATCCTATGCTGCCTCCAGCAGGACCTTTTCGCTCTCAACTTCAGGCAACGGCGTGCACCGCGCGGTGGTGGACATGTACGGTCTCGGCGGGGAGTGCCGAGAGATCAGGGCGGCCCTCCTCGCCTCAAAGGGCTTTGCCGTGCTCGCCCTCGGCCTCTACAACTACCTCGACCGACCCAAGAAGCACAACAACGTCGACCTGGCCTACGTGCGCCAAGCCATCGACTGGCTCACCAGCCAACCTTTCGCGTCGGGAGCATGCGCCCTCCTCGGCCACTCACTCGGCGCCTTGATCGCCTTCCAGGCGTGCCTTCGCTATAAGAAGGTGTGGACTCTCCTTCTCTGACTCTCGACTTTTGACCTTCTAGATCGCGGCGGTGGTCTCCCTCAGCGCACCAACCTTCGTCGACGCCGGCATGTCACTCCTGTACGAAGGGAAGCGCTTCGAGACCTACGTGTAAGCGGCGAGCCCCACCTCCTTCTAGACGCCTTCCAGGTTCGGTCCACAGCAGGCCAAGTTCATCGAGCGGGTCGAAGGGCGGCTCCACTACGCGCCCATGTGGAACCACATCCTGGACGTCGAGGAGGCCGCCATCGCGCCCTTCTTCGTGCCGCTGGAGAAGGCGCCCGAGGGCATCGCCTTCTTCCTCATCGTGAGTGACCCTTCCTGGGCTGTGCCATATCCCTTCAGGCGGGCGAGAAGGACGACGTGATCCCTTCTGCGCGTCTCCAGCGTCGCCTCGAGGAGCGTCTCCGGAGGAATCCACGGCGGAGGGTGCGGACGGCCTACTTGCCCCACTCGGGACACATGGTCGAGCCACCGCACCTCCCACACATCGGCGTCGCCTACACTCCTCCCGGTAGGTTCTTTGCTGGGGCAACCAGGGAGTGAACCTAGAGGGTCAAGCGACCAGAGAAGAATAGGGTGACCTTCGTAGGCTTGTAAATTACCTTTTCAGTCTTCTGGTCCCAAGGAGGCGATCGATACCTCCAGAGCGTCGACCAGCGCCTCATCTGGCCCGAGATCGCCCGCTTCCTCAAGGAGGCCGTGCCCATAAGTACGCAAACAAAAGCCAAGATTTGATGTCAATAAAGGTGCTTATTCGCAACATAAAAGGGTCGTTTCCTCATTTTCCCTCAAAGCCAAGAAGGGGCGCCGTCTCCGTTCTGGCCTTAATCTTCTCCTTGGCGATCCGAAGGGCGCTCACGGTAATCACGGGGCGCTCGCTCGACCTCATCTTCGTCGGCTCCTTGGAGTTTCCCTTGGGTGGGTTCTCGACTATCTGAGGCCGCTTCATTTCCTCCGACGAGGGGGTGGTGCCTACCATGCCAGGGGCATCCGTTGGGCTTGGCGACTAAAGCAAATGATTTAAAGAAGGTCGAGAGTTGTGACGTGAAGATCACTTAGGATAGAACTCACCTCCTCAGAGTTGCTATCCACGGTGGCGTTCTTCTTCTTGCGTAGCACACAACACGAGAAGCAGCAGGAGCATACCGAGAGACTGATCAGAAGGAGCAACCTGAAACCTTGAAAGTTCAAACCCTAACATCTCTAAGCGTTTTGTGGTATCAAGCTCTATGAAGGAGGAGCACTTACAGTACGATGGCAGCGATGCGCATGAGGCCGACGGTCACTTGCTTCGTTCTATCGCGGATGTCCGTAATGTTCACTATCTTGAATCTAAACACGTCGTGTTACGGTCCTATTCAGAGCATGCAAGCTTTTGTTCTACGTGACGATGTTCCACATTTATGTTTTCTACATGGTTCTAGTCCTAGTTGTGGAACCGAAAACCTATCCCGGTCGCTCTAAGGATATATACACTTACGGGTCGAAGAACATCGGGGGTTTCTTCGTAGTAATGTAGACGGAAGGAAGTGGCGTGGTCAGCTTCTTCACCTTGGCCTTCTTCGTAGCATTCCTTCCTGTCTGTGTGATGCCTGTTGCCTGCGTCTTCTTCTCCTCCACGCTCTGAACAATACTTCACTGACTTTCCCGATACGACAGTTCTCTCACCAAAAAGCACTCTGGAGGAGCGTTCACGAAGGCGATCCCGGTGAATGCACGTCCGATGGTCCTCCAGCCGAGTTCTTGAATTAGGAACGAGCTGCTCTCATGCTGAAAGCGGATTCTTTTTATCACAGTCCTGGGAGAAATTCTCCAAGCAGTATTCCCAGGTTTATTTATCCCTGAGAAATTTCCGGATAAAATAAAGAGCCACGGGCGGCTTCGAACCCGTGACGCTCAAACTGATACTGACTCTCAGGCTGAAGGTCACGGGTTCAAAGCCGCCTTCGGACATCTTAGGGACGTACCTGATCCTTCCGCAATTCCACCTCAAAGGAGCAGCACTGAAAGGGGACGGACTTCTTTCCGCTGCGAATCTGGAGTCCGGCTGGGTCAATCTGAATCCCTGCGGAACAGGAGTCATTTGCTGAGAAGCACATAGAGATGCTGAAAACAGGGGAAAGAGTGTAGCTGGAGAGAGAGGTGAACCCACTGTTTTCCAAAGGACGCGTTGGCACAGGAAGGGTCGAAGGAGACGACGACCGTTGTGGGCAGATCATCGACGGCGTGGATGATAGAAATGCTGAAAGAGGTTTGTAGGTACAAAGGGAAAGTGGATTTTTCCAATTTTAAATGCAACAGATTAGGAAATATATGATAAAAAAACTCCACAACGCTAACCGAAAAAATTCCGAGGTTAAGCCCACACCGAAGAGACTCACTTCTGAGAGGCGACGTCCGAGTAGAACAAGAAGAACACGAAGAAAGTGGAAGCGAACATTGCTTGGTGGTGAGACGACCGCTCGGTGAAAGCTAGATTCTCGAGTGAGGGAGGGGCGCTGTTGCAGAAGCGGAGGAGTGCCTCACAGACAGACACAGACAGACTCACGTGCGCCCCGAGTGCGTTGTGGGACCCCACATCGGTGGAGACAGGTGGCCCACTCGTCGAGGTGTCTTCATTCTTCATCATTCTTCAAGCCGTCACAAGAATGTCACAGGAACATATTCAGGAGTCGACCTAGTTGGTAGCTTCTCATATTTCTCGAAAGGGTTTGAGAATGCGCGAACCTCTTGTAGAGGTTTCTAAAAATATGCATTTCTTGTTTGTGTACTCACATCAGTGTGCTCTCAATTGCTCTCCCTGCATCATAATGGATATGAATATTGCACCGAAGGTCACAGGTTCGAAACCCGCAGGCGTTACCTTATTTCTATGTCTATTTTCCCTACTTTTATCAAACGAGCTGAATATTCTGTTCAAAGATCCAAAGGCCCTTAGGCAAGCCGGTCCGTATTTATGTTTATTGCGTCTCTATTGAGCAAACGAATGCATTGACTATTCAGGGCAAGCGACAGCGACTATGTACAAGAAGCGACGACAAACATGTCCTGGGAAACATGCTCAAGAAGGAGTCCCTCCTTTAGGAAAACTCGTAGGGATTGGAGACGTCGTAGGGCGGTCCGATCCGGCGGAGACGACGTGGTTGCGTTCCCGAGATGACTCTACCGTACCACGAGTCGTACCTGGGGAGGGTGGAGAAGGTCTCTTCCCAGCGAGGTGTGTCGTTTCTGGAAGCAATCTCTGATCACATTGAACTATTTTAGAAAGCACCTACCTGCGCCAGGCATCCACGTGGCTCTCTGTCCCCCAGGCGGACTCTCCGAAGTCGCACTCATGGCGCCGGTACCGCGAAGGCGTCCGCGGGAGCGTCGGTGGCATCTCCACGTATGGCGTGTTACTGTAACCGAGGGAAAGACGGTCTCCAAAGTCGAGGGAAGGCGCGGCAGTCGAGGAGCTCCTTTTCCAGTCGAGACCCGAGGAACTCCGGTGCCGACTTCGGCTCTGACGATTCGTGCTCCTCTCGACCTCCTCGCTCCTTTTCTGAGTTTCGAAGCGCTCCGTGGTCTCATATCCTCTGCCACGGACACTGCTCGAAAGGCTCCGCGCTGAGGGTGTCCAGGGGACCACACGCATCGGTGGGGGCTCCTGGTAGAGCATTCGATCTCTAGGATTGAGCTCGCGACGCTTCATGATCCCCTTTGGCTGAGGCTCCTAAAGAGGCATTTCCTGGAGAGGGCAGGAGGGTCCCACCTGGAAGGGCCGCTCAAAGCGAGGAATCGAATGGAGGCTCTTGGCACGGGAGTGGAAGATGTCGCGACCCATGGCCGCGAAAGGAACGGGGAACCGACGTCTTAAGGAACGATTCGAGGGGAAAATGGGTGATCGGCGGGGTTGGAACCCGTTTCCACGCATTACATCGCGCTTTTTCGCGAAAAAGTAACGCGACAAACAGCTTCCCGCGTGGAAGATTCTGACTCATCGGTCGCGGACGTCTCATTGCGCAAGGCGCGTCCCACAGGGAACACCTTCTGAGCTGGGCTTTGTCAAGGATCACATGATAAAAGCTCCCAACATGGACACCAATTGAGCTAAGGGTGACATTTTGGAGTTGCCTAGAATCTGCTGCCGCATCCAACCCTCTAATGGCTTTTGATATCGCGGTGCAACCCTTTAGGGAGAATCAGGAGTACACATATTCTTATTTTTAACAACCAGAAGTTGGGTACCTTAAAATAGGAACCATAATATGTACGTATCCACGGACGCTTCGGGCACGTTCTTCCATTTGCATCGCGATGACTTCCCTAGATGCTTCAAAATGGCACTGGAATGCGCGTGCTGTGGAGCCCTTCTAACACATCTACCATTGCATTTAAGCGTTTAAACGAGAAGATCATGACTCCTTTATAGCTTCAGCGTTGACGCAGTCTCGGGAATCGTCATACATGGGCCTCTTCTGATTTATACTGTAGAATCTCCATCTTATGATTAATCTTCGGAAATTATCGCTGTTATCTCAACTTCAGACTCTAAGGAGCTCACTCAAATCCAGCAAGAAGCGCGCAAAGCAAGAGTGCGTTTGCGTGGGCAATTTCCGAGAACCCCCTTCTCCTCGAAAGCGCTCCATAAACGGCGCCTCTCGAATTGGCCCTCCGCATGCGATCCTCCGCAACCCGCAAATGTCGCCCTAAAAGCAAATCCTCCACGCGCCTCTCCCTCACCACGACATGAAGCCCACGAACGAATTCATCAACTTTCGCGTCGAGACCAGTCTCTACTTCCTGCTGGGACCAGCGGCTGTGTTCCTGAACGTCACGGTCATACTGATCATCCTGGGGAATCGGACGCTCCGCGCACGCAAGGAGTTTGTCGTCATCATCGGCTTCTGCCTCGTGGACACGATCACCGGCGCTGGGTATGTCTGCGCCGGCTACTACCGTATCCGGGTGCTCAACGCCGGCAGAGGTAGATTCCCGTGGCGAAGCCTGGGTTTAGTCCTTCTTCCAGAGCACGAGCTGGCCTCGAGGCTCTTCTGCAACGTGCTGGTGGGCCAGATACTCGGCATCTTCAGCGACCAGATGCTCGCGGCGGTGGTCCTTGCGAACACGGTGGACCGCGTCGTGGCCGTGTTCCTGCCCATCGCCTACTTCAGGCTCCCGCCGAGCGTCGCCTGGGCCGTCGTCGTCGGCGCCTTTGTCGAGGCCGGCATCCTCTGGTTCCTATGCCATCTTGCCACCCGCAACGACGTCGTCCCAGAAGTACCTCTCATGTGCTTCACCCAGAACGCCGCCGACGCACGCTTCTACGCCTTCCTCGGGACCCTACGCATCGTCTTCCTCTCCATCAGCGTCGTCCTCTACGTGCCCATCACTATCAAGCTTTTCAGTGTAAGACCCTTTCGATGAGTGCATCCAATCGTGCCAGGACCATTTACAAGGACAAACTGATTCTGCCTTTCCTCTTCGGGCCCGTAAGAGCAGTAGGTTTACCGTTAACCTTTCGGTCTCACCACGAATTTCCTAATGTTTCTCGACTTCGACCCTCCTAATATGTCTTTATCCTCTCTCACCCTCCCACTTCTTCAGTACACAAAATCGGAGAACGGAGCGATAGCGGCGCGTCTCAAGCAGATGAAGCGGACGACTGTTACGGTAGCCTTGGCGACGTCTACGGACACGTTCTTCCTCCTTATCCCGGACGTGGTACTCGCATCAAACCTCTTCGGCCTCGCGAAGCACGCGATGATCTTCAACCTCCTCTACGTCACCAAGTGCAACTTGAACGTCGTCATCTGCGCCATACGGTAGGACAGGGTACTTTGCTTCTGCTACGGTAGTTCAGGCACCGCGAGATCGTCGACGCGTTCCTCGCGTGCTTCAGGAAGGCTGTGGGCGGCACCACTAGGACGACGAAGGTGAACACGATCACAACGTTCTGAAGGAACGCTTTTTCGAATAAACGTTGATTGCCTCGGGGGAGGAAACCAGCGTTTAAGTGGTCGGTCTTACACGTCGCACTACAGCTTTGAAGACTGTAAGGGCTCTGACGCAACTTGTGGCGACTGATAAAAGTCATACACGGTAAGGGGCCTTGCAAAAACTGTAGGTTCTCCGGAACAATCTAAGCCCCGGGGCTCAGATTCTTCCGGAGAACGTAAGTTTCTAGCACATCCCTTAAGGAGCCTGATATTGCCAATGTAGGTTGTTCTACGGTGGTGAAGTTTACACAACATGTAGGAGCTATGGGTCACTCTGGTGCGACTTGCGAAAACTGGTACACCTATAAGGGCACTTCAACAGGAGGTGTTGCCCATCCTTTTAGGGTTCTTGTACAACGGTCAATGGCGCCTGTTGAATTCATTTATTTGTCAAAACCCAACTCGAATACACCAATCGGCAGTTTCCTTACATCTGGCAACCCCGGGCACCACAGAAGACCTTCACAACTTGGCCTTCTCCTGGCCCTCGAGAGGGATGGTCTCGCGAAGAAAGTCGATCATCTTGGGCCAAAGACGGCGCTGCTCCACGCATTGGAGGTACTGGTCGCCGCCCTGCGCCCAGTAGTTGGGAGGAGTGTAGGCGACGCCAACGTGGGGCATGTGAGGAGGTTCTAGCATGTGTCCTGAGTGGGAAAGCCACTCAGCTTGGACGCGCCGTCCCGCCTTCTGGAGACGCTCCACCAGCTCCACGTTGATCCGCTTGTAGGGCTGCGTCTCATCGAGCTCGCCGGTCTTAAGCGGAATACTTAGGGTCCTGAGGGGAATAGAGGTCCTACCACGATCATGAAGGCGACATCCTGGGGAGCACGCTCCAGTGGGATACGGTACTTGGCCACCTCGTCGCTCTCCTCGTCCAGGATTCGGTCCCACATCTCCCGGTAGTAGGAGACATTCCCGACGTGTCTCGCAAATGTCGCATGTTCGGTCCGGAAGAGGAAGGAGGGGAGAGGTTTGCCTCCTTCTAGCATGGTCACAGTGCAATCGATGTGCGGGAGGCCATTGAGGGCGACCACGGACGAGATCTAAAAGTATATATCAGTCCTACAGTACCCATCAGCTCATTCCGGGCTGAAAGACACTCAAGAACATCACCTACCCCGGGGTAGCGGACAAGTGCCTGGTAGGCGACGATGGCTCCAAAGGAGTGTCCGACGATGGCGCACTTCGGAGAAGCGAAAGGTTGCGCCAGGAGCCAGTCGATCGCTTCCTACAGTATCCCAGGTTAAGTCCTAGCAGAGCACTATATACCGTACCTTCATGTACTCCACGCGGACTTGAGTGTTGAACCGGGGCAGGTCCCGGTAGTTGTAGAGGCCCAGAGCGAGCACGGCGAAGCCCTTCTGGGCGAGGAGCGCCGCCCGGTGCTCCCTGCAACCTCCACCCAGCCCGTAGAGGTCGATTGCGGTAGGCAGGCGTTCACCAGCAGGACCCTTAGGCTTGAAGAGGACGCCTCGGACGCGTCCCGCCGCGATCTCCCTGCGCTCTACGTTCGGATCGAGCACGAACTTCTGCAGTGTGTGCTGGCCTGGAAAGGATTACTGTATCCGGAGTGGTGGTCATGAGCCTCCTTAAGCATCCCCTAGAATACCGTACCCAGTAGGCGACCCTTCTGGTCGTAGGCGTGGAGCTGGTAGGTGAGTCGAAGTCCTTCTACGTTGCCGAGTGAGAGGACTGAGCCGAAGCGCTGTGAGGGAAGGAGGCACATGCTGCCGAACAGGCCCATCGCGTCGCGACCTGCAAGGGTCTTGGCACGAAAGAGGGTGTCTGGAGCTCACCTGTGTAGGTCCCCTCGAAGGAGGCGGTCTCGGCGAGGGAAACGACGCCATTCGGAGGCACTTCGAACTTCGCAAACGCCTGGAACTGTGCTCCCGGGTGGAGAAGCCTGAAAGAGGGAATTGAAAACTCTTTTAGGTGAAATTCTGTGCGGAACCAATCTGAGAGACTTTTGAACTGACCACGATTGTTTGAGAGAATTGGTCCCAGGACCTTCCAGCCATGACCAACCTATCAAGAAACTTCGCACGTTCAAACGGTAGGGTGTAAGATGGCGATCGAATCTTTCAGCGAATTACATAAAAAAATCCCGGAGCATTCCTCAACTAGCTTCTCAAGTAGAATCCCACAGGTATCTGGTTCCTCAGATCATCAACCGACGCCACTAGACCACATAAGAAACCCCTTGACTCACGTGAGGGTGATCCTGACGGGCTGGCCGGGCGGGAGTCCCGACGCGACGACGTCCACGTCGGCGTCGAGAAGCGTCGGCGTGGAGGGTGTCACTGACCACTGCATGCTCCGGACTCTGGAGTCGTCGTTCTGGAGACTCCGCAGCGCTAATAGAGCGGAGGCGTGGTCTCGCCACGGAGACACTCGGTGACCGATCGATCGGCGAGACGATAAGCGCGAGACACGGAACTGTCTCGGCTCTCTTTGAGAAAGTGTGAAAAAACTTCGCGGAGAAAAAAAGTAGGGGGAGGGGCTCTGATCACATTTTATGGGTCCATCGCTCTGGGACCAAAGAAGAGGAAGAGGGTCTTGAAATGAGGACAAAAAATGACGCCATTCCTTCGTGGATTGAATCTGAATTGTGAGGAATGATTGTGTTTGTGAACGGTTTAGCACAAATTCAGTTCTTGAAGAAGTGTTTTCCACCTTTAGCATAAGAAGCCTGCTGAAGCTCTGACGGAATTGAGCCTTATGAGTGGTCTTCTTGTGCTCGGATTCAAATCACAAAGTGAAATGCAGATTGTCTTCAGTCTTTTGAAGTGTCCATTCCCTTCGAGACGCACCTCTGACCCCCTGATTCATCAGAAAATCTGTGGTCGACCGTAGAGATCCAATTTGGCACGTTTCCGAAAGCGTCTCCGATAAGACCGTCCCCGGTCGCCGATAGTGGAGAAGTTGCGTCTTCCGGCGACCATCTTATCGTGGAGAACCCTCGAGAAGTACCTCGCCGTCCTTGGGAACAAGCTCTCTTTGGTCCGGCCTCTGGACTCAGAAGGCCAATGAGTGTTCCAACTCTTCGAGGGCTGATTAAGAGATCACCGGAGGAGGTCACCCCATCAAACATAATTAATCTGTGTTTATTGCGTCTCGCAACGACATCTGGCGATTCCCAGGACGAAGACGTCAGCAGCCGATTGTCCGGAAGCCGTAGCGCCGTCGGAGCTCCCAGTTGCAGAAGGGACGCCGCGGGGCCTCGATGGTCTTCGTCGCCATCAGGTCGTAGAAGCGGAGGAACGGGTCTCGGTAGGCCGAAGATACGGTAGCCGTCGAGAGGAGCACCACCAAAGAGAAGACGAGGAGCAGCGGTCGCATCTGGAAATAGGGGGATTGGGAGAACCTTATGCAAGGGAACGCGCCACGCCGTGGTCCTTCTGCTCGATTTGAGGGACGAATAACAAGAAACTCAACAAGCAGGACATTCTGGGTGGCTTAATGGTTAGGAGTCTTCTGGAGGCATCTGAGGACCCACAAGAGCAACTCCGGTACTAGTCAAGGACATGGACCGTGAGCTGACACCTTGGCAAACTCACATTCAAGGTCAAATAGAAAAATATGTAGTCACTGGGAACTCCTCCCCTCTGGGAAACTCCCACCGAAGACTATGCAAATGACCCGCCAATGACGTCGAAGGCCGTTCCGAAGGCTCCGGAAATGGAAGGAGGTGGTGCCGGCCCCCGAGTCGGGGGCCCCGACCCTCGAAGATCCCGATTTAGCGGAGAGACGGAAGCGGAGAACAAAGGGATTCCATTTGGCGACCGGAAGCACTTTAGGGATGAGGAAGGAATCCCCGGGAGAGACACGGTGACGTCGACGAGGGACAATGGGAGTGTTGCACGAAGAGTTTCCGATTCCAGGAATCAGTTCGAGGAGCACGACAATTGGATAATTCTTGGCGTTGTGCCAATCGCTTTTTGTTGCCTATGTTCACGAGCAAAGTGTCCTTTAAAGTGAAAAAATAACCGCTGAAGACCATGGAACGCGGAGCTCGGAGGTCGGTGGAGGTCATGGAGGTCCAATACCTTGTAGCGATGTTTGTCCTTAAGACACTTTGATGCTCTTTAACTCTGACTACAAAAGCTCAAGGAGGTCGTCGTGGGAGGTTGAGATTGATGTTCGGATAAATATTTTCACGAATAGTCGATGTTCGTTGGTCACCTCTACTCAGGAATCCTGCTGCAATTATAGCAACCCATGGGCGCCATGATAACTATCAGCGATCAAGCAACGGAATAGGAACGCCTGGGAACTCCTGGAATACAGTGCCGGTCAACACTTTAGGACACCCCCCGTCATCGTCAGTTTCAGTAACTTGGTAAAGGTAAAAAAAAGAATAAACAAGGAAAGTTTATTTCACGTTCTTAATCCATCAATCAAAATGACTCCGCCTGAGGTGCGTGCCATATCCAGGTCAGATTATCCGGATAGAGTTCCTTCACGGATAATTGCAACTTTGCGCCCTCTCGCACGGCTGTGAGACTTCGTTTTTTAACTCTCTTCGTCGAGTAGTACTTGTCGAAGTCGAAGAAGTCGGTCACGCGGGGGCTTATACTGGGACGCTCCGGCTTCACAGTGATCTCCACTTTCTTCTCGGACATCTCGCATTTTAGGACGAGCCTCTCAAGCTGATCTCGTGTAAGACGAGGATATGCATCCAGATAAAAGCTGCCGCCGTCCACTGGAACATATTTGTCGATTATCGTATCCAATGTGCTCTGCTTCAAGGGCGAGTGTGACCAGGTGTTGATGCTGTACAGGGGCCCGGCGCTCTCAAAGAACTCCTCCGCAGCAGCATGGCGTTCACCCTCTCTGATCTGCAGTTCCACCGTGTCCACAGGCAGTCGCATAGAAAGCAGTTTTGTGCCCGTGTCGGTGCAGTATGCTAGCGATAATCTGTTGGAAGATTCATAGTCGCATCGCACGGGAGGTCGTCTTTCCGTCGTGGGCTTGATGAAGCGAGCGAGTCGTAGGAGTTCGTCCAGGGAGATTTCCTTCCAGATAGTGGATGGTATATCCTCGCACCGGACAACCGATTCGATCCAGAAGTTGGTGATGAACTTAAGGTCCGCACGGGCAAGAGGAACGGCTTTGTGGCTACATTCATATGGTTGAGCGGCAGCGTAGAGCTTCTCCGCATCCTCATCCACTACTACGCGCAGAGTGTGGATCTTCTTACTAGTTGTAGAGAAGACTGTGCCCCACCTAGTAGGGATCTTGCAGCTCTCTCGGATGCTCTCGCGATCTAAGCAGAGACAAACACGTTCCACGAAGAGAACAGGAACGTCATCCATTCCTTGGTTTGCAAAAAATGATGTGAAGCTAGGAACGTGGGATGTTCCATGCGAGGAGCCGTGAAGAAGATGTGCGAGAGTCAACCGCGAACTACGTTTTGTGAAATTCGCGCCTTTCTTTACAACAATGGAACGAAGGCGACGCTCTGACCGTTGTGGAAACCCGACATCTTCTTGTAAACCCAACGTGACCCAAGAAATGTCGCCTACAAGGGAGCCTTCTAGAGCATCCCATAGGCTCTGGCACGGTCGTGCCTACCATCACAGAATAAGGCAGGAAAAGTTTGCATCACAACCACTCTTTTGTCATCTAGTTTTCAGCACCAAAAAATCGCTAAATCTTTTAAAATGTGCTTTATATCAGATTTGTTATGTCTAAGCAAAAACATAAGCAACTGTGCTCTGCTTCAGAGCTGAGTGTGTGCGCCGTTGTAGAGGGGCCCTACATTCTCAAAAAAGTCGTCCGCGACTGCCTGGACTTCTTCGTCATCGATCGTAAAGCTCTCCTCCCTGTTCATCAACGGACACGCGCAGAGTGTGGATCTTCTTGGAGCTTGCAGAGAAAACTTGGCCCCACCACGAGGAGATCCTACAGCTCTCTCGGATGCTCCGACGATCCAAGCGGAGACACACGTTTTCTACGAAGATCGGGGGCACCGAGTCCATGGTTTGATTCGCTACTAACAATCTCAGGCTCTGAGCACAGGGCTAAATGGCGCTTGTCTTCAATGGAGAGATGCGAAAAGTGGTGGACAGCACCAGGGCTAAGATCAGCTTCCGTCCTTACAATTACAACCAACAGAGCCGACGTTGGATGACGCACGGTTCAAAGAGGAATTCCCCAGCCTAGAATTGTGGAACTCGACTTACCAGCAACCCTTCAGAAGAGTTGCGAAGCAAAAGACAGCAAGGCACGAGAAAATTGAAGAAATGGCAGTTTTTATGTCACTAGCAATGGGAGAAGATGCGAAGACAATGTGTGAGAGTGATAAAGCATGTGCAAAGGTCAGCGTCTTTCCTTTAACCAACGGAGGACAAACGCAAGAATTTATGGCCTTCCACACGTCTTTGTAGGGCGACGTTTCCTTGCAAGAGAGAAGTGGAACGCTTCCCACCAAAGCAAAATGAAATACCTTGGGCGACACGGATTTTGGGGACCACTACTCTTGCGAAATCCAAAAGAACAAACATTCTTGGAAGGGGAGGGAGGGGGGGGGGGGTAAAGAAGAAACGTGCACCTTCTGGGCGCAGTCCTCAAGGTTCACACCTCCATGTTCCGAAAGGACAATTGAGCGTGTGAAGTGGCTCACATTAGATTTCTGCACGGAACGACCTCTCGGGACGAAAGGTCGCGTGACTGACGCACTTTACTTCGGACTAATTATTATGCGCTGGACTGGGACCACAAGTAGGCGATTAGTGCGCAAACACGTTTGCCCGTTCGCACGGATTTTCCGAGGAAAGGACACTCGCGAGGGTGGTTTCGGAGCCTCAACTGGCCATAGAACTGTCCTTGAAACGGCACCAGGACAAAAGAGCTAAAAAATAAGAGCTAAAGAAAAAAGAGCTAAAGACAAAAGAGCTAAAAACCAAAAGAGCTAAAAGACATAAGAGCTAAAAAGAAAAGAGCTAAAAGACATAAAAGCT
>JADLIF010002490.1:0-46408 GCA_016648015.1 Steinernema khuongi | reverse complement strand
TACGCGCGAAAACAGCAAAAATAGTGGAAAATTTCGAAAACTAAAGGCGAAAAACGAACAAAATTTAGTTCGAGTCGAGTTCGAGTTCGAAGATTCGCGTTCGAGTCGGGTTCGAGTCGAGTTCGAGTTCGAGAATTTGGAGTCGAGTCGAGTTCGAGTCGAGTTCGAGTTCGAGAATTTGGAGTCGAGTCGAGTTCGAGTCGAGTTCGAGTTCGACGATTTGGAGTCGAGTCGAATTCGAGTCGAGTTCGAGTTCGAGAATTTGGAGTCGAATGCCAACCCTACTCCTTTCTCCCAGTCCCGAACGCATATTTACCGCCTCCATTCCAGGGTCAGTTGATCCGCTGGATAGTCGAGGCTGGTTTCGCCGAGGCACTGCCGAAGCTCGAGCAGAAGGGTCTCTTCACTTCGTTCGTTCACACATGCACTGGGACCACGGGTGACGTTCGCTATGATCTCTACACAAAGATGAACAAGAACGCCTCCATGCTCTCGCACTTCGTTGTGGACATCGCGGAACGGTGGCGACCCGACGATGTGACCGTTCTTATGAAGCTCCTCAAAGTCGGCGTCAAGGCATGTGGTTGAACCACGCCTCTTTTCATCATTCCATCTTCAGGTCGACTCCTCAGCTGTCGTTTACAGCGTGTTTCACAAGAATTGTCACTTGGTTCTCAAGCATTCTATGTTGGCAAATGCCGATGTCAGCGTCGTCTCAGAGAAGAATCCTCTGCGGATGGCTGACATCTTCTATATTGCAGCACAAGTGCGTCCACGCATCGTTCCGGTGCTTCTTAAATGTGCTCAGCACAAGGTGGAACTGTCCGACACTGTGCTGTTGCGCAAGAAGGTGTGTTTAACTTGTTGGTAGAAAGACTTGGACACAGCGACTGTTAAAAGAGCGTAAGTGATGAGAGGGACAAGTGGCCTCGTGGCGCAATGGATAACGCGTCGGTCTACGGAACCGAAGATTGCAGGTTCGAATCCTGCCGAGGTCGAAACTTTTTCTCTCCGCACCGTTGTGTTTGGGCTGTTTTTCCTAGCTTTTTTCCTGATCCTCTGCAACCAAAAAGTCCATTTTACCGCAGTTACAGTTCTCGTCATGTAAAGTCCAACACTGCAGTCCGTGTCAAAGCTTTAGGACACCCCCTTCATTTCCAATATAACCTACTTTCTGAGCGTTTTGGGGCAAACGGCTATCACTAAAAGTTAAAAAGTATGCAAAAAACGTGGATACAAAGAAAGCGGCTCGAATAAATCAGGTGCGTCAAAACTATAGGATTCGCAACTTCTATCCGTTTTCTCCGTTTTTTTTTGAGCAGTAATAGCAGGATAAGCTTATTCAGGTAGTTTTAGTATTTTAGTATTCGTAGCTTATGGTGGTACTGTGACAATAAAGCCGATGTTTTCAGTGTGGGCGACCTATGTATCCATGCTGTTTCTTCGGTAACCTTGGTTGTCTTCACGCAACGAGAGAGTTAAGCACAAAATCGTTCATATGTGAGCACTGCCAACAGAGTTATGGGATTCGGAATGAGGTAAAGTTCCTGCAAAAGTGTTACCGATCCACGCGATATACGTTCCAGCCCCTCTCGCTTGTCTCCCTGTCAAGACTCGCCTATCGCAGCTCACTTACTCCGGCTCAACTCCAGGACAAAAACGTCGTCGCCCCACGACACCTACCCAAGGTGGTTCGCTCGTGTCTTCTACTGAAGAAGAACGATTTTGATTCGTCAGAGATTATTAAGCATTTTGATCCTTAAACCACTTGTATTGGCAAAGAGCTCACATTGTACATAACCCTTGTATATATCACTCCCGATGTTGTGTGCTCACTTGGTTTTATCCTGGCTTTACATTGTATATATCTCAGTATCTCCGACTCTGCCGAGTTCTTGCATGCACTGAAGCCATTCTGTTCTGTTTAAAAAATAATGTTTTATGAGTAGAGAAGGGAGCTCGTTCCTCTTTCCTGGTATTTCACAAGCTACAGTGCCGCAGATGCTTGATGATCACAACACGCATATTACACAAAGAAGCTCTGTACAGTGAACCGTAATCTCAGTGTTAGTTTGGCGTTAATGCCGATTCGATGAAAAAATCCTATCGAGTCGAGTTTCGAGTTAACTATTTTTTCGTAAAATACACGAATGATGCTAATTTTCTGGCTCAACTACATCTTTCAACCGTTATTTTAACTCTCCAACACGTTACTTGAGTGAAATACTGGAATAAGTTGCTCGAGTAAAATACTCGAGTTTGCAACTCGCTTTCACGACTCCTTTTCCGAAAAACCTATCGAGTCGAGTATTGAGTTGACTCGTTTTGTCCAAAATGCTATCGAGTCGAGTTTCGAGTTGATTTTACTCGAGTCGCAACTCACATGACTCGATCGGCATCACTGATCCATATAGATGAAGATGAAACAAAAAGCAAGTGGCCTCGTGGCGCAATGGATAACGCGTCGGTCTACGGAACCGAAGATTGCAGGTTCGAATCCTGCCGAGGTCGAAACTTTTTGTATATACATGTTTATACGGTTTTCGTGCTTTCAACAGCCAGTTTACTTCACAGATCTAGGCTGCCCCGCTGTTCTTCTCCTACGTTTGCAGTTGTTCAACCTCGTATCCGCACAACATTTTGATTATTGTTTCTTTGCACGTATACGATGACCGGAGAGGAGAGAAAGATCGGGAAGTTGCGACGATTTTCGGTGACCTCTCTATGCCAGCTGTCACTTATCTACTTGCAACCACCGTAATCTTCCCTATCACCCCACAAATAGCATGATTTACAGCATACAGTAAAGGTCGTTCGACAGAGGTGTGTATGTATTGTTTAGCCACGGAACTGAGAAATCCTTTTGTCCTATGCTGAACAATCGATCTGATTAGTGACTTGTGTTTGTACATGTTGAACCCTAACCACTAGAGGGTTCCGGAGCCTCTTCTTGTTGACGGTCAACCGGTCCTCGCCACACCTCTCCACTTCCAGAGACCATTTGCGTACTTTGAAGTCTAACAAAAACGCCATTGTTTCAAGGAGGCCCACGTCACTCTCCTCTCCCTAAAACGGCCTTCCCGTCAGAGTGGAAACCGTTATTTGTGCGCGAGCGAGTTACACCCCCGGCGACGGTGCCGCGATGAAACAGCGGTGGCTGTGGTTTGAAACCGATCGACGCGTTCACCCAATTAGGTCCGCCGTTGTTGTTGTTTGTGGCGCCACTGGCGGTTGCGCAACTTCGTCTCCTGGGGGGCTCGGGGATGTCGACCCCCTCCCCTCTCCCTAATGGTCATCGGCGACGTGGTCATTTTCGGTTCAGTGACCCGGCGCAAGGCTGTCCGGCTGCCTTGCTCATAACTTTCTCGCGCGTCGTTATCACCCGCGCCCAGATGGCTCATCTCCGGCACCGTTTGTGGGTCAGCGCTCGGATCCTTCTGGCGGGAAGGCAGACGCGCCGGTGTTATTGTTTCCATATTATGCCCGTCGTTAGTCGCGGCCGTAGTCCGAAGGCGCGCGCGCAATGTTGCTCCTTTTTACGTTTTGCTGTAATGCAGCAGGAGACGGCCTCCGGGAGCAGACGCTTTTTATTGATTTTGTCACCGGGCGGTCAGGTTTTTGGAGATCGCCGCGAAGATTGGGCAGTTTGTTTAAAGTGGCCCGATTTTGGGAGGTAACAAGGTGAGTGTGAATAGGACTCAACGATCGCTTTGATGCCCTCTGTGACAAGACTCCTATTCACCTGCAGGTAGAGATCACTTTTCGCGCTTTTTTTGTTCTAGGCTAGAAGAGCCACTGGAGTTCTATAGGAAACAGGAAAAACGAAAACATGAGAAAAAAAAGTTTTCAAAAAACCATTCGGTTAGCCGATTTGCCCATCTCTACCAGGGTAGGAAGTACCTCTCTGAGGACTTGACATTGGCTGACGTTGGAAATTGAGCAACAGATCAAAATAGGATGGCCTAGTGATAGAAACCCTACTTTACTGTTGAAGTGCGGTCCATTTTGATCCCGAAATGTCACATTCTTTTGATGCGTCCCACGCTTATGCGCTATACTGAGAAATAGAAGGTCCCACCTCAAAGGATTGCGCGTATCGGCTTCACAGCTCGTTGTGGGAAGTGTGTGTTCGTTGCCAAGCCGCGAATGCCTATCCTAGAAGCATTTTGTGGGACATATTTTCCTTTGCGAAGATTTTATGGCGCTCAATCGTGTTAAGCGCTTTTTCGAGGTTCGCTCACCTTCAGTGAGGTCCAGCTTGTTCTTGTTTAACTTCCATTTCCGTACCCTTAGCCTACCGTACCCTCAGTTCCGTACCCTACCGTTCCACATAGATGCTGGCATAAATCCTACCTCTATGATCCTCTGCAAAGCCAGCCGGGAACGGCTATCTGCGGAAGTAATTTTCGAGCGCATTTCTTTTATCCTCTTCAGTGGGTCCCGTTCTTCTCACGTCATCCAAGCCTTTTTCATGCCCATTTATACGTCACTTCAGCAGAGGGCATTTTTCGGGGCGTGAGTCCCGAGAGTTTTGCAAGAGTGCATTTCAGGTTCCACCTCCCGCGCGCTTTGTTCGCGCCGCCACTTTTCCCCTCGTCATGCCACAGTCACGGTCCTCGAAATCGCTCCTTGATTGTGTTTCCTTTTTTGTGCGCGCCGCCAACGGATTCTAACGGATGCGTCGCCGACATAAGTGGGTGGGAGTTCCGAAAAGTGCACTCTTAATCGGTTCGGGAGTGGCGGTGCCATGTCCTAAAATGTTTATGGATCTTTGACACGACGGGGACTCTTTAAGCAATTGGAATTGGAGTTATGAGGAATTATAACAAGTTCGGTCTAATGGGCCGTTTTTGCTCTGACCTGCGGTTTGACTTAATGGTGATTGAAAGTCGAAGAAGTTCCAAGGATCGTATGTACGCTTTCTGTATAATTTTCGATAAAAGTAGTCTGCATGCACCGATCTAAAAAAAGCCAAACCTGTTTCGTTGCCCTAGCTAAAGCTCTCGAAAATGAACCTAAACTACTTGATGTGCCCAAAAATGTCAAGAACCGAGAGCCTAGGTTACTTATCCAGTATCGTAGCCATGATCCGCTTATCCAGTGTTTCAACTGCAATCAAATTGATGTGTTCATGATTCGTTTGCCCTTCCGGTCCGTGCTCCTTCCTCGGATAATCTAGCCATCCATCAACGTTGCTGGGAAATACGTGTGGCACGTCGAGGAGTGTGACTCATCTCTTTCGGCAACGTAGACAACAAGAATTAAACGTCAATGTCCCATTTGTATTCGATTCGTGCTTGTACTGCTCGTCTCTTCCTCTCGTTCCATTTCCCTATATTCATTCTTATAATTGGCTCCCAATCCGAGCCTAGATCCTCTCTGATCTGAAGTGCAAACAGAAAGCCGTAAAGGGCGTCCTTCCTGGCCCAGTTTGCGATGATCATCTCCTTTGTGCCCTCGCGCCCTTTTGGTCAAAGACGGCCGCCGTGTAAATATCGTCGCCGAAATGTCTTTTGGTTGACACTTCGCTGTTTGGGTCACGTTCCCTTTCCTCTGCACTGCCAAAGTAGGACGTGTTATGAAGAACAGTTATGCAAAGAAGTTGAGCCTTCTGCTTCTGTGTTAGCAAATTAAATTTAGCACGAGCTCCTAATTTTGTGGGCTTTTTAACAAGGTCTAATGGAACAAACCTCTTGCCCTAGTTTAGGCCCATGTATCACATATGTATACCTTTAAATGTATGTGATTTGCTCGTTTAGTGGTCAAGAAGGGCAGGTTAAGATGTAATCTGATCATTAATGCTAAGCAGAGGAAGATACAGCGTGTAAAGAAGGGCAAAAAGGGCAACAATGGAACATTCCATTTTGGGCACAACGGTCTTTCGGAGATCAACCTCCAGCGAGCAACATTTGTCTTCCTGTCCACTCATTAATCACCTTTTGTCGCCGCGGGAAGCGCCCAGTTTGTACTCTTCCTCGTTCGGCGATGTTATTCTTGGTCATTTCTCTTTTTTAAGTGCACACCCAAATTATTGAGTTTTGACCAAAACAGAAGAAGAACCGGGCACTGTGCTTGGAGCAGATTCCTTTCGTTGGAATCTGCTGTCAAGACAATTGCAGCCGGAAGCAGTGACGAGCGCTGTTTGTACAAATTGTACCTGGACTCTCAGCTCCAAACATTCCTTCCCACGTGCTCTAGAATTCCCTGCCTTAGCCCGCGTTCATAACCACCTGCGACTACGACGGGCATGTTCATAACCACCTACGACGTCGTATGCGATTTGGCGGGAAAAATGGCATTTTTGTTTTTGAAAATTAGATTCGTAGACGACGGCGCTGCCAACACCGCTTGCGTATTTGGATACAGCAAATACTAAGCAACGACGACGGCAACTTCGATCGGTTACAAACGCATATATGATATCGAAATCACGATCACGAAATATGGTGTTCATAACCGATCGTAGTCGCAGTCGTAGTCGTGGTCGTTGTCGTAGTCGCAGTCGTAGTCGTAGGTGGTTATGAACGCGGGCTTAGAAGTTACTCGTCTGAGAAGGTCCAACGCCGGTTTTAGGGGATTCTGTTGTAAAATCGACTCTAGGAGAGACTAAAGCGTTTTCTGGCCGTCACCAAACACCAATGACAATGAAAATATTTTTTACATAAGCGTTTTACACTGTTTCAGTGCCTGTAATCTCTTTACACTAGGGTCCACCTTTAACAGCTGAATGGTGTAGCAGCCATGACTATAGTTTTAGAAAAGACTACTTAGGACACCTCTTAAACAACAGTAAGACAAAGAGTGGCATGGAAGTCATGAGTTTTGTGAGGAACAGTTAAAACTTATGCAACCGTGTCTTGGGCGCTACAGGTGGGAAGATGATTCTTCAGATTCCTTGTAAAGCAGAAGCTAAGAACATGGGTCACCAAAACAATCTCACTAAAGAATCACCAGTGGTGACCTAAAGAGTGAACCAAAGGGCGAAAATGTGCGACATTCAGGTTGATGGAACGATCCATCTAAGTCACAGTTTCTCCACGTGACAGAATGAGTGATGGACAAGTCAGATGCTGACAAATTGTTGCGTTTCAGGTACTGTAGGTGGCGCTGTTAGAAGACCAGTAGTAAAAACTTTTAAGGACCATCTGGGAGAAGAGGAGGGACGTTGCTACAAGATTCGTGTTTGTTCCGAAGTTCTGATTCGATCTTGGTCGTTCCTTCTTCGCCTTCGTGTGCCCGCTACGCCTTTCCTTCTGTTTGTTTATTGCTGTGCAATTTCCCTTTTCAGAAACGTTCTCTCGACGACCTTCCACGTCGTTTCGCTGTCAATGCCAAACGCCTGGGAACAGGCGCCTGCTCTGTAACGTAATAGCACCAGTTCAATATTCCACTTGCATGTGACGTGCCAACATGGCAAACCTCAGTCCCCTCTGAGGAATGTTCTGCGTTCTTTAGATTTGCTTGGGTGATAGTCCACGGCTGTCCCTCAATGGTTTCGCGAACAACGTGAATCACACGCTTTCCCCTCCTCGTCACAGATGACCTTCGGCACTCAAGATCGCTCCTTTGAGATGAGCAGCCGTTCGCAGGTGTTCCTAACGCTACACGCGTCTTATCTGATCCCACGAGCCGATAGTCTCCGGGTACAAGTAGATAGCTTTGTTCTTAAGTTAAGACCCAACTTCCTATAGAAATCGCTCATCTTCATATCCTCTTTTCTTAGAAGATCATGCCCACCAAGACTTGATAAGGTGAAGTAGTCTTAGAGCACTGCTGGCACCCCTTCTCTGCGGTCGGGAAGAGATCCAAGCCGCCACTGGCGACCTCCCTACCCACCACTGTCAAACTTTCGTGTCAACAGTGTGCAAATTGGATTATCCGCCGGCGGTCCACCAAAATAATCATCCGCTTTCGGCTGTTTACCGCTCGCGCGCCCATCCTTCGGCCACTGTAGCCACCTTCATATTTGCATACGCGGCAGCCGCCTCGCGCAAGGTCACTCCGCGTCGCCGTTGCGAACCGGTCACCGCCTAGCCAAGGTCGCGCGCGTCTTCCCTGTCGCCTGGCCGTCAGCTCGGTGCGCCTCAAGTATTATGTAAATATGTATCGCCCCCGCGGCCGTCGCAATTAGAGCGCCCAATTAGTCGCCAGCCAAACATAATTGGCTTAATTCCAGCGGCGCTTCGGAATAAAGCCGAGGCGACGTGTAAGCGGACGTGTCGCGCTTCCTGGTCGCACGCCGCGGTTTAATTACCGTAGCGCTTTTGTGGTCGACGCGCTCTGCAGGCGCGCCATTTCCGCGTTTTCGGAAGGAGGCCGAGCGTGTTCTCGCCGGTTCATTAAGTTTGGTTGTGTCGTTTGGGTTCAAAAACGATCTTATTGCGACATTTGTTGAATGACCGTAGTTTGTCTTTGTTCCGGGAGTTTGCTAGGGAGAAGGGCTACTTTTGGACTCTTTAATCTTATAATAAACGTTTTTCCGCCTAATCCTCGCTGATAATGTACTTAATAAAACCACCAGGGATTCACCAGGAGAATATCCTTGGTGGAGCTTTTTAAGGCGAATTTTGTCAGTTTTGTCGTCGGTTCTTCAACTCTACTTCTACAGAAAATCTCATTTGAAAAGAAGTCAATAGTTTTTCGGCGAAAACTCCGAGTTAAATCGCAACTGAAATGGTCTAAACTCTTTTACGCCGGTCTTGTAAACCTCCTAGAATTGACCCCGAAAAACGTGGTTCAAATTTACTATTTTAGGCCTGTCCCTTTCAGATCTTAAGAACTCTGGCCAACTTTACTCATAAAGCGTGCAGGCTTTTAAAAGCTTTGTATTTTCGGAGTTTTCCGCAGCTCTCCCTTTGGAGAAAAGTTCACCAAAACGAGTAAATAGTTTTTTTAATTTAGTTAATAGTAAATAGTTTAAATGGATAGTTTTTTATTTTGCGAAACCATGTGAGAAAAAAATGGTGACGCATTCCAGGCCGGCAACTGGTTTACATTAAGCTTTAAAGCAAAAGCATTTTCTCTCAACGAAGAAAGTCCCTTGTGCTCAAAGCTACGGTGCTCATCTCTGGAACCGACCTCCGCAGAGATCGTGCGCACTTTTGTTTTCCGTGCACAAAAAGTGTGTAAAAAGGCCATTAAATCGAATTTATAGCTAGTTCCCCTTCTTGAGGAAATAGTAAAGTTTATTTTCATGGGCGTGCACCATACGTGTAGATAGCCGATCACTCCGATCGCTCTTTGCGTTCAGGAAGTAAGACTTAGCGTAAACAAAAAGGTACTTAATCTTTAAAATTATGTCCTTTAGAAATCGTCGGTTCCACATATCAATTTGATATTCACAAAGAATCAAATTGACGACTTCCGTGAAGGCACAATGCGCTGTAAGATCGTAATTGTGGCGTTTGCGTTTGATGAACTCGGGGGAGAGGGCGAAGAAGCTGGTTCAAAAACTCGTCTTTTGGTGTGAAACAGGCACAGGACATTAAAGACCGACGAGTTTGGCGCACGGAACTTCCGAGTAGGTGATCGTTGGACCATCCAGATTGGTGTGGGCAAAGCACGACGCTATCCTTTGAACCTTTTCAAAGATGGCAACGTCTCCCAAATCCTGAGTCCCATGTTTTACTTTACTAGTGCCTGTTCTTCTCCTGAAGTACCCCTGGACGCTACTATTGAAGAAACAATGGAAGGTATTTCATAAACAGAATGCTGTAGATACCAACATTCTTCTGATGCAATCAACCACATTTTCCACTTGATTTACAACCACAATGCTACGAATAACAAATCAGTTAGGCTCGCCGTGAAAGGCGGAAAGGACCAGTTACAGCTCTGGACGAGTTGCCTTGGTCCTGCGCCGTTCAACTTTGTTTGTAGCTTAGACCGGGACCAACAAGGGAGCCTTTCATAGCTCTTTCCGTCAATCTAAAGACTATAGATGAATTTATTGAACACTAAAGTCCTAGGTTTAAGAAGTAGAGCGTACCGGGCGTGATGTAGATCGGAGAGGCCAACACCTATAAAGTGGGTTTTCGGACTTTTCACGTCACAGTTAGACCATCGCAGATGTTTTTACGGACATCATTCTTGCTTTGGCAACATGGCGGCGCGACAGAGTTTGACAACTTACGATGTTTATCAACACATTGCACACGACGATGTTTTTAGAGCTGAGCGTTTGAGTTTTTCACGGTCCTAACACGCCTTTGTCTTTTAGGACCACTCTCAGCTACTGAGCCGTAAAAGCCTGCTCATGTTCCTTTCTTGAGCCCCCTTAAATAAAGCTCCTTCAACTTCGGTCCCTGCCCCCTTCTTCAACCCTGTTTTGCCTCATCAACTCTCCCTGCGGCTTTCACCCCGCGCCGACCTTGACTCCCTGCAGAACGCTGCAAAGTCCCGCAATCAAATCAACAGCGTCGTCGTAATCGAATAACACCCTGCCCCCGAGGGCGTCCTCGTCATCCCTTCATTAGTCGTCCGCCGTTAATCCAATTATGATCTCCTTCTTCTCATTCATCCTTCTTCGCGCGCGCAATCGTCCGTTCATAGATACCCCTCGCGTGTTGACGCGCGTCCAGCCCTCTGATCGTCCCCATATTGCAGAGAAACATGTCTTAGACGCCGCAGGAGACCAGAAGATCGATCGCCGTCACCGTCATCGCCTCTCATTACCGAGTCTTCGAACGAAAAAGCGAATTTTGTGAAGTTCCCCATCAGTTGGGCAAGATGCCGCGTCGTCGCTCGGTGTCCGCGTCCCGTACTCTCGACACGACCGTCGCCTTCGTCGGCAGGATTGGAGCCAGTTTGCGACTTCCGTCCCGGCGACGAGCCCGCAAGGAGCAGCAGGTAGGCCGGAAGGGAGGAACGCGGAGGTGACGGAACGGGTTTCGTTGTGTGTGGAATGTATGCGGCGAGCGTTCTTTAGACGCTGTTTTGAGAGGGTCAAGAGGGATGCACATATGATCTGCGCCGAAAAGAAGCGTCTTACTAGAGCAAAAAGGGGGGTATATGACGAAAAAAAAAACAAGTAACATGTCATAGGTTAGTCCCAGCACGAGATCAAGGGAGATAGCATTCGTTTACATATAAAAGAATATCCTCCGCTCAGGGCGAGGAACACTAACAGAAACAAAGAAATTCTACACTTCGCTATCTCCGAACAGCCGAGGAATTTGACATCAAGCGATTCAACGCTCTATGAAGCATTTTCATGTTCTATTCCTTTAAGGAAGTGTGGCAACTTCCAGTCAACTTCCACATACCCTCTGAGCATTTCCACATACATACTCCATGGAGGTACATTATACAAGAAGCCAATAAGATAACATGAGTTGAAAGAAAGAGAGAGAAAGCCTTTTCATGTCCGGACTCAAATTAAAAGGCTTCTAACACGTTCCACATTGTGTGACCATACTCTATTATCTGTACTACTAGGCGACACTCCACCGTCTGGTGATTTTTGAGAGTAACGTCGTTAACCTACATGGTTTACATCGCAACCTGGATAGAATGGGTCGTAACTTTTTTCGAAACTCCGTGAACATGGTTTCCCCGCCAATTACGGACGTAAACCCTCATGGATGGTCTTTTTCATTATAATAACTCCTTCCAGTGTGTGTCCCTTTCCTATCCTACCCTCAAGCCCTATTTTGACTACGCCGCTTACCTAAATACAGGTTTTTATGACGTTAAATGTTCTCAGTTTACGACGATGACAATAAAACAGATTTATGAGAAGCCCAATTGGCTTTGAGCACAATGTCCACTGCCCTGTGTCATCGACATTAATAAAACCAGATTACGCGCGACATGTCGGGCTTACGAGGGCTTGATTACCCACTTGAGACCCTTCGCTGTGAAATGGAAAGGGTGGTGATTGTCACTTGGGCTTACTCGCCATCCAGGCGGACAAGAACCTCCAAGTTGCAGCTCGCTCGACCTTTTCCGGGTCGTTCGCTAATCTGCACACTTCACGCCTCCATTCATCTGCGACGTCCAGAAACCCGTCCTTGTCTTCTGGCGTCCACCACCGCCCCGTTTTGACAAATTAGGCAAAGTTCCGCTCGTAACTCAAGCAGAACGGCGCCATTAATCACTCTTATCACCGTCGTGCGACGTTCGGCTAATTGCTGTGCGGTCGGCGCGCACAGAAAACTTGTGCAGATCGGTGACCACTTGAACGAAAGGGCCGCCGCCTCCGTTGACGCATCCGAGAAGGAGGGAAGCACAAAGAAACCTGCGCCCGTTTAATTGACGCCTTTGAGGGTGGCCGTCGCGCTGTGGTTCCACTGGAGACTTGTCGGCCACCAAAGGAGGTGTTTGTTTACTTTTCTCGGTGGGGGTTCTGCTGTCACGCTTCTCGAAAGGAAAAAGTGTCCTCTTGAGAGCTTTGTTATGGAGTTGTACTGTATGGTGGTGCATGCTGCCAGCGCCATGATAGCTCAGTTGGGAGAGCGTTAGACTGAAGATCTAAAGGTCGCCGGTTCGATCCCGGCTCGTGGCATTCATTTTTTATTTATTATTTTAACTGTTTTTTCCTAGTCTTCGACGGTTTTCTTCTCTTTTTGGGAAAAAAATTTGCAAAATTTGATATTATGAGGTGAAGCAAGGTGAGTTTAATACCCATATTGAATCCTCTCCCAGTTTAACCCTTATAAGTATCTACCTTCTTGATCTCTGATCTCCAGTTATAGAAACTACCGACCTATTTGTTCGCCCTCGCCACCTTAACCTTCTCACGCGACAAAAAAATCGAGTAATTGCGGATTAAACCCTCAGTGACACGAAAACTTACGGACACTTTTATCTCCGACCTGCTACCTTTAATGCGGCAATTTTTCGCGTTTAATTGCGTAAAAAAGAGGCAAAGGCGATTCCTTGTTCGCCTCTTTGCACGTCGTTGCCGCCGACACAAATCACTCCACTTTCTCACATTTGCGGTTTCCGTTTCGGCTATCGAGGCAGTGGATGGTCCATCATATTGTTTGTAGTCGTTGCAGTCGCCCTAATGTTCCTGGCGGTGTTATTCGCCAATCTCTGCAGAGTATGAGCGATCTTTCGGGGCTACCATAACAACTTGCAGAAAAGATCATGTCATCTTCCTTAGATGGTCCATGTTTTCGTGTTTGCACTTAGGTTGACCTTTTCTGCCTCCTGTCAGTGTCATTGGCCGTTGGCGAATCATCCAGAACAGAGAGGGAGGCAAGAAGACACCGTGATTCAAGATACTGTGACTAATCATGGAAATGAGTAATATCTGGATATATCCCCCAGTCCGATTGAAACTACTTGTCTTTGTCACCCCCGTAACAATCAAGTGCGGCCCTGAATATGAAAGTTCTCTCCAAGCTGTACCTTCGCCTCGCCACGAATAATGGACATCTTGAGGTTAGAGTTAACATCTTAGGATAATCGTTTCAATTCCCAAAGTCCTGCAGATTTAGGCGTTTTGAAGCTTTATATCACTGTTAGTAGATATCCTCTGGCTTACTTAGGCTTGTCGGTCTTCTTTTTAGAGTTTGTGTTGCCCCCAGATCCGGGCGACACATGGCCGGGATGGAAACTATGAAAATTCATAGAAGCCACTTGATAAGCCATAAAAGGTCATGACGATGATGTTAGCGTTACTCATAACAAAAAACACGCACTCAGATAAATCTGTCGTGCAACGAACGCGGAACTTGGACAGGTTCTTGCTGCCTCTACCGCCAGTCTTGCACGTTCGTACCAGATAATATAAAGTACGTCATTTGTTTTTTTTATTCCACGCCTCTTCTGTAACGGAAGCCCTATAAAAACCATTGATATATGTATTCCTGCCCATTCTTGTGCAGTTTTTCCACGAGATAGCCATAAGATAGGTCCTTTATTAGTGATTTCTTGTGCCCTAGGTAAAAGTACAACAGGTCTAACTGGATTATGGCGCTAACTTGATCAGCCTTGCCCGGTAAATATATATATTTATCGAAAAACACCTTTTCTACCGTAAACATGTAGTTTGTACATTAGAGGTGATAAGTGGAAATCCATCCTTACCAAAGATCATTAAAAACCGTCTGTAGTGTATCTTAAAGTTCTTGAAGCGAAATGCTGAGCTCTCCGTTTTCAATGACTTTGACATTTTCTATTTTCTTCTACTGGGTCACTGTCAATCGATCTTCGCAACCGGACGACTTAGAAGGGCAGTCGGTCTGACGCAGACGCTTAAGCGCTGTTATTGTCCATGAAAATTTGCGTATTTTCGGCCACTTTTGCGTCATTATCTGCGTCAACCATCTGTCACGCCTTCAACGTCTTAGATGCGCAGCTTAAGTAAGGAGAGTTTCAATATTCATTCTGGTCTTGGTCCTCGCCAAGTATGCGTCCACTGCCTCCCTTAGTCCCAAGTAGATCTTCTGAACATCCGTGCTGATGCTGAAATCCCTATCAAACCTGCTGGCCATTGTTTTAACCCTCCATCTACGGAACCTGTATCGCCTGCAGATGTTCTTAGGCATAGAATTAAGTCAGAATTCAAGAATAAATGGTTCAGATGGTCAGAAGTCTCCACACACCCTAAAACTCATCCTTCGAGCTCCTTCTCCCCGGGTTCCACACAACACACGCCGACCTCATTCCCTTTTGGCGCCAATCCCACAGCGACTCCCGTTTTATGACACCCAAACGTCCCATGAACGGAGCTTCTCCTCTGCAGTTTAAAACAAAACTGCCGCCTCTGAATTATTCATTCTCCGCATGTTTTACTGCGCGCCAACTTTCGTGCGCGACCTGCCCCACATAAGGAGGAAATCCCCTCAATAAGACTCCTCCACCGGAGGGTCCGTCGAGGAGGATCGCGCGCTCGTGGCACACTTTCCCTTTCGCGGGCGAGGGAGAGCGCGGGGCGACGGACAATATGCAAATGGGAACGCGGACGAACCGTTTCGCTGGCGGTGTTCCGTCGTCCGGACACGAAGGCGGATTCGGCCTCTCGCGCGCTTCTCGAGAGTTGTTTGCACGCGACGTTGGAATGCGAGTATTTGTCCTGTTCCTGGGTGGCTGCGAGCGGATTTTTTGCTTGAGGAAGAGCCGCGGGTTTAAGAGGTGTGTGCCACGGGAGAAACGCGGTTCGCCGTTTTTTGAGCGATGTTCCGTGTTTGATCTTTGTGCTAATCTGTTTGAATAGGGCATTTTTGGAAAGTGAATGATGTTGGCGGCGGTGCTGGTGTTCCTGCACTTTCACATTTGGTTATGCATGAAGTTCTCCGCGTGAACTCCCGGAACGCGCCTGTGCGGACTGTCGTCGTCAAGGACTCCGTTTTCGGAGGCGGTGGTCTTTCTCTGCTTGGAAGGGTGTGTGGCTGTATTGCTTTTAAACAGATGGTTAAATAGAGGTAGTCAGAACTCTTCAAGGTCCAGTGCCTCTATCCAGTAACTGTTAGTACTGTTTTTCAGCGATTTAGAACTATGAAACAACCTGAGGATTACGTACTGTATCGGGGAAAGAGCATTTGAGGGAAGGAAAACTTCCTTCCCAACTGTTCTTGTTTTTTGTTTCTTCTTCTTGGTCCATAAAAACGATTAATGCGTTTTTTCGATCGATCTAGAGAGATGCTCAATTAGATGTGCTCTAATGCCTACCTCCATATGCTCTGAGCAGAAGATATATACTCTTGGCAGTAGTTGTTGCTTAAATGTTGCTCATAGGAAACGAAGCAGATAGCCAATACCAAAGTGTAAAACGTCGCTTCATTTCCTACCTAGATCGACCCGCTCTCCTAGGCCCTCAAGAACCATCTTCCCGTCCTTCCGATCGTCTACTTGTTGGATAATCCACGTGTTTTCACCTTCGGCCAAAGAGTGTTTGTCTTATAGTGACAAATACGTGATTAGCGCCTTTCCTGTTTTACAGTCGAGTGTTGTTGGCTACGTCGAACGACCGTCAGTTTTTGCTCGACTCCAATCCCTTAATTGGCGCGTTCCGCGTCTAGTCTGCCGCTTTTTGCGTTCCTAATCCCCAAAAGTCAGAACGTGCATGACTCCGCGCACTCGTTCCGTACTTAGAACGACCGCTAACAACATCTTTTCGCACTCGTAATCGTTTAATCGCTCAAGCAGGCGGTCCCCACCTTTGTTCGAATATTTTATGAAAAGAGACGTCCTCCTCCAGAGATGCACTATTGTTTTCGGGGAGAAGTCCGTGCTCAACGTGTACCATTTCCGAGAGGCTTTAAGAGGCTCTTCACGCCTCCTTCGTTTTCCTTTGTTCCTGTTTTATCTATGTTTTAAAGACTTCTTAGCACTCCTCCAGGACTTTCAAAGGTGTAACATTGTTCGTAGAAGTGCTATTTGCTGACCCTTCTACGTAAGGAGAGGGACCTCCTACAGAAACGCACTTTTGTTTGCGTTGGACTGTGGTGGGCGTTCTATAGGAGCTAATCCTGAATGGGTACCGTTTAATATAAGGCCGACACGGCATTTCAAGGACTCTTGTTAGGTATGGGCTGTTGGTTTCTAGATGGGTGCGCCCTTAGAAGGAAAACACGCGCTTTTATGTTTCCACCTACCGTAACCTAGCGACAGAATTGTTCATCAGATGTGCTGTGTATGGATATCACTCTTATTGATCTACCGTACCCATCTCTTGAGATCCAGCATACTTACAGTATCTTTTCAATGTTTAGTAAGGACCTTCAGTATATGGTTATAGCAATATAGTGCCCACCCTGAGGTCCAACACACTTACAGTATCCTTCCAATGCGTAGTAAGGGCCAATAGTCATTAAGATTCATTGGGCTGAATAATGGTTTCTGTCCAGTTCTAAATGGGGATTGGTCATCCACTCCTGTGACTCAGAAGACATTCCAAATCCATCCATCGGGGAAACCAATGACCGCTCCAATCCTCCATGAACTGATGAAGTGCTCGTGAGTCAGAGAAACCAGTCCGGCTCCGGACAGTTATGGAAATTAAACCAAATGTGATGACCTTCCTGTTCTTTTTATACAGTTCACCCCCTGATCCCCCTCAATTCTCATCCTGACTGTGTACTCCCCGCAAAGGGAAGGACAAACCTGTGAGATCTCCGTGGTCTTCTTGCGTAACTGTCAGGTGCTGACAGTCCACGACCGTTCGTTTTCAATGCCAAAACCACCTAAAACCGGTCTGCCGCTTCTTGGCCTTGAAACGTGCAATTGGTGGCAAAAATTTCCAAACAGGTGGCCACAGAGAACGATGCCCCTTATTCTGTAGGTGGACATGGAACACTCCCTTTGGGTCTGAATTTCCCGGAAGATGAATGTCCTTTGGCCGAGTACAACCCCACAGTGCTATCTACTAGAGCGGTGACAAATCACAGGACAGTGATCGGCCAATAAGGCGCTACAGGACCGAAAATTAACACAGAGAATCTTGTTGATAGAACGGCTGATCAGACCGATTCGTGGCAATAATAAATTGCTGTTATTGCTAGGCGGTGCTCCTACTTCCTCGTGCGACAGCAGAAAAGGCTCCTAGGTTACACATTCGCACGCATCTTCTTTTCGCAGGCCCCATGTAACTCGCTGCAGGACTGCCTTGCCCACAGCTTGACGATGATCCCTTGCGCAACATCCCAGATTACAACACCTTCTCCTAATCTCTCCAGCTCAAGTGTCCGTCGCCGTCCCCTCATTATGCTTTGATCGCCTCTTGGAGCTCGTCTCACTTACACTCGGCGACCCACGACTGTAGCACCCACGTGCGTTCAAGTGGCCGAACACGAAATCCGACCTGTCCGAGTGCAGAAAGTTCTTATTTTTTGGGTCTTAAGCCCTCGCCCGATCCCTAAACGACCCTTCATCGTTCTCCCTGGCCACACCTCTTCCCACGTCCGGTCAGTCGCCGAGGCCATTACGGCTTTTGTGGCGTGGCGAAACCGACAACCGTCCCTCGGCGCACAAAACGATCGCCCTAAGATTTCCGGATTTCGCGCGCCGCCGTGACTAATCCGCTCTTTTCAAGCGAGACCGCTCGCGCGCCTCTGTTAGCTTTCTGTCGGCGATGTTTATGTTGCGTCCGATCGCGATGTTCCCGCTCAGGTCCTGAGAGCGACACGTTTCGGCGCGCGCCAGGCGCTCGAAAGGTGGCACCGTTTTGTGTTTTTTGTTTATGCACAAACAACAGTGTTTTGAAGAACTTCTAGGGTTACATGATCTGAGTAGAGAGAACAAGACGGACTTTGGACAAGCGAACTGTCGAGATCGAGGTCCTTGTGGCTGTTTCTAGTTGGCATGATGGACCAGATGAATTATCTGTGTAAGGGACGCCGATGGGAACCAAACAGCCACTTGAATCAGAGTACTTACATACCTGTAGAATGCCAAGGGGTTCAAAAAGTCCCATTGCTTTGTCTTTCATTTTCTGTTCCTTTTTTGAGTGGGGCAATCTGTGAATCACAGCTATCATAGTTCCTTCTCTATTTGCGTAATTAACAAATACATAAACGTAGTGCAAATAAGAACCTTAGTCACATATCGTAAAAGAGTCAATTATTATCAACTGGGGTTTTTAATACTACCGATGTGCTCAGATTCGATCACTTTTTCGTAAAGATATTAGTTTCTTAACCGCTTTTATACTGTTCAAAAAGACCATAAATAACAACTCCGGGCTGCCTTCGACCGGTCACTTGCCCGTTGTCCTAGGGATCAACATCGCCGGTAGAACGATAGTCCGACGAGAAGAGTGACTCGTCGTGAGAACGTCGCTTTCGTTTTTAGATATGCTATGTTGTGTTTTTTGCTATTTTTCGCAAGAAAACGGAAGTCGATCGTTTTCAACAACGCAACTTGGCAAGAGAGTGCTCCCATTAACTTCTTGCTTGCCTTACTTATCATACACCACTTATTGACAACATTCCGAGCCTCTAAATATAGACATTTCCCTTTTCAAACTAGATATTCCCCATTTCTGTCAGATCTGATATGATCTTGAGTCCGATAAGTTTCTGGAAGGCCGTTTAATCCTCTCGATACCTCTCGATAGAACACACTTTGAGCATTTCCGGGATTTCCCAGTTCGCTGTGACCGCATTGACACATGCTACCGTTTGCCTTCGCACGTCACAGCGCTAAGCCGCTAAGAGTGCCACTTATTGGCCTCTTACACGATGCGCGGCAGGGGACTACAAACTAAACTACACATCCCGGACTCATCGTTTTGTGTCGGTAATCCACCTGCGCTTCTCTCCAAATAGGGTTGTGGAATACCGCCACAAGTTCGAACCGAACGGAACATTTAATATTCGAGAAAAGTCGAATGTGATTCGACTCAAGACGGTTCGCCAAGCCTGTCCCCAAAAGGAGAGAGCAGAGAACGCGTGCAAAAGCGCCTTCCCGGGTGGGCGGCGCCTCGGCCACCGTCTTCGTCGCCCTTCTCACCGCTGCCGCTCTTTCAGACTCCCATCGCCGACCCTTCGGTGACACTCGAAAACGCCTCCTCCGCGACGTCGACGAACAGTTACGCGTATTTCCTCAACGGCGGCCTCGCCCTCTCCCCGAAGCTCCGACCCGGCATCTCGTCACAGGTCCACTCGCCCGTCGAGTCGCCGATGCTGATGCGCAAGCGGCGCTACGTCAAAGAAGGCGGCTGCCAGCTGACCTCGCTGTCCTCGCTGGTCACCCACCACCGCTACATGTTCCTCTTCAACGACCTCCTGCTGGTGGCCAAGCAAAAGTTGGTTTTTTATCGATTTTGTGAACTAAACGCCGAGAGTGGTGATCAGAAGCGTGAGAGCCTTGATAAGGAACGCACAGTCACCACTTCCGGACGGAGTGGACAGAGCGAACGGATACTGACACGATAGATACGACTTTGTATTGATCAAGAACAAATAGTTCCTAAGCTAAAATACCATAAGAGTGAATCGCAAAGGAAGAAGATAGTAGAGGTGCATGGCTAAGAGCTTCCTGAGAGGATCACATAACCAAGCATATAGGTTCAACATAATAGAGCCGTCAGAATTTGTGTCAGTTACTACGACCCCTCTAAACCGGTCCATCCTGGAACCTAGTTCGCCTCTGATCCCTTAGATCACGGGACCACACACGAGCTTCTTCCGCCTTTGATCTTAGTCTAACGTGCAGAACGAATGGGGCTGGTTAGGCACGGCATCAAAGTTCGTCCGAAAAATGGAAGTGAAAAAATCTGGAAATATGATGTATTAATGGGCTGATCGTATCTGACATCTAATAGTACCCATTTCCTGAGGGACAACTACCCTGTGACATGAGTACTGTAGGAACTGTGCTGACAATTTCCAGTTCTACAGGTTCTAAGAACATATTGGAAGGAGGAAATTGCGTTTACCTGCTACAAAATGATTAAGAAGGGCCTTTCCTTACGTTAAGATGGGACTCAAGGTGGATTGAAAACCCTTTCTACCCACATATCGTAACAAATCTCTGAGGAATTGCAAACTATGCGTCCTTTACCCCCTTCAGAACCCAGTTGCGCGATTAACAACTATTAGATCTCTTCTCCCTGAGCTATCCTGCATCTCTAGCTTGCAAGACTGTTTCAACGAAAGTGATCCTGGTTCTCTCTCCCTTCAGGTTGCACTTAATTCAGCGCCACAAGCCACGAGCAATAGATTATAGTTCCATCTGCACTGGGAAGGGTGTGTAGTAGTCGGGCGAGACCATACGTAGTCTATAGTACAAAGAAGTCATTTGCAGTAAACTGTCTGGCGCTACTAGAGTCGGTCCACTCCAATTCCAGTTCCTAATTAGATTATGATTTTATCGCATTTCCTCTGCTAAACTGTACCTACATGACCCCCTCTCCCTCCTTCTTTATCTTCCTCTGACAGAAGCGCCAATTACAGCAACGATTTAGTTCGGATATTCCCCGCCAGAAGTAATCGATTCCATCTCCCCTCTTCTAGTGGCGGCGAACTATCGACCCATTACCGTTTTGATAGATTATGTAATAACACTGAAATGTTACACCCATTTCAATCGATAGCTGTCTCTGAAGTTCCCCACTTTCCCACCGAAAGAGCGCCAGAGCGCATGTGGAAAATCCTTTTGTGTTTTCCTCGATCGGCGACAGCTGCAACAGCGCTCCAATAATACCCTAATTCGATGAACTCCCTCTCCGGCGCAAACATCGTCCGCTGACGTTGCGGCGTTACAAAATTAATCGTCATTGGGTTCTCCCGTAGAAGGAACAGGAACCAGAAACTGATGTTGGCTGAAGAGACGAAAAAAGTTTCAACATGATAAGGATCGGCTACGCGTTTCCGCATGTCACTTAATGACTCACTTGGAGTTTGACGATCGGTATCAAGCGAGTGGGAACAGGTGGAGGTCGCGACTTAAGGATGGGAGAACGAAATGACGTGGGGTATCGAAAACTGACTGAGAATTCAAGATTTAGAGGATGGAGAGTTCTTAAGTAGGTCGGCCCAAGTTCCTAAGTAGGTTGCCTCTCATGTTTGTGGAAACGACCTGTGGTAACGGCCCATGCCTTCAAACTCATTCCTCTGTTACCGTAACCCACTATTCATAGATATAGCGAGAATCTGAGAAAGCAGATAAACGTAAGGGTTTAGCTCAGAAAGATGGGGATTACGAGATGATCGCTTCTAATGAGGTGTTGGAAAGAAGGGCTTTTGTTGGATTGACGATGTTTTGGAGAAGTTCTGAAGATACAGCCCAAAAACATCTGTGCTCAGTAAAGTAAGGTAATTGCATTGGCCAAAAAGGAGCTTTATTAGCCGAACAGGACATAGGGACAAGGACCTTCTCCTAAAATTTATCGAATTTCAAGAGCAGCAGTAAATATGCCTGCCCTTGAAGAGTGATTAACGTGCGAAAAAGACTCTCTCTCAAGGTTATTCCAATTTATATGTTTGCCGTTTCGCCTTTCAATATCGAGTTCCTCCGATCGACCTTTCACTCCCATCTTCCCGACCGTCCTTTCCCCTTTTTTCCGAGCAATCATCCCGGCAACCCTCCCTCGCCCATGGGCCTAATCTTTTCATCACAGCCACATTCACCGTCTTGTCGTACAGCGCCATCTGCTTGTCCTACAGCCGTCTCGCGCACGAGAAAGGGGGAGCGCCAAGTTCACGGCCGTGGTGACCCGATTTACCGCGTGGCGACCGAGAAACCAGCTGGTCGGGCGATAGAGATCGCGGCGCCCGGAAAAGCCGACAAATCGACCGAAGATAGCGATCGCCCGAGGCCGCGCCGGACGCAGTAGGCCGAGCGCGAATTAATCCTTTTTTGAACGGACAGGGGTTTCATGGTCGACGGAGTACTGATGGGATTTGAAGCGCTCGTTGGTGAATGGGATGAGCAGTGCAGGCTTTAGCGATTTCGGACTATTAAAAGGTGTCAAATGGATCAGCAGCTTGCTCCCTTGCTTTGGCGGGAAATCTACGTGAAGAGTTTGTGACCAATCCAGGTGTCCCTACCATGTTCTCCTTTTCTCTCCCACAAATTCAAAATTCTAGATGCTTCTTCTAGATAAGTCTATTTGCTTTTGAAGCTAGTATGTCCTCAACCTCGTCTCCTATATTCAAGTCTTCCCTACTTCCGCGTCCACACCACACAGTTTCCAGTTCCCACAGTCAAAACAAAATGTGAACCTATCAATATTGTTCATAGTTTAAAGTGGGATAACGACACAGTAACACCAAAAACAGTAATTAACAACAATCAGTCATCGCATCAACTTCTCCGTCCCATCTCCTTTCTAACGTATCGTCATTTCAGAGGGGAGAACGCATATAAATTGAAAGAGAAAATCGCGCTGGACAAGCTGTGGATCTCGTCACACAGCTGTCCGAACTCCTTCCTCATCGGATGGCCGATCACAAACTACGTCGCCTACTTCAGGTGCGACTTCGGTTCTTCTGGCTTATCTCTGGTGTTGTTTAGAAGCGAAAAGGAGAAAACCGAGTGGTTCGACAGATTGAGCGCATGCATAATAAGTCACAGTTTCTCCACGTGACAGAATGAGTGATGGACAAGTCAGATGCTGACAAATTGTTGCGTTTCAGGTACTGTAGGTGGCGCTGTTAGAAGACCAGTAGTAAAAACTTTTAAGGACCATCTGGGAGAAGAGGAGGGACGTTGCTACAAGATTCGTGTTTGTTCCGAAGTTCTGATTCGATCTTGGTCGTTCCTTCTTCGCCTTCGTGTGCCCGCTACGCCTTTCCTTCTGTTTGTTTATTGCTGTGCAATTTCCCTTTTCAGAAACGTTCTCTCGACGACCTTCCACGTCGTTTCGCTGTCAATGCCAAACGCCTGGGAACAGGCGCCTGCTCTGTAACGTAATAGCACCAGTTCAATATTCCACTTGCATGTGACGTGCCAACATGGCAAACCTCAGTCCCCTCTGAGGAATGTTCTGCGTTCTTTAGATTTGCTTGGGTGATAGTCCACGGCTGTCCCTCAATGGTTTCGCGAACAACGTGAATCACACGCTTTCCCCTCCTCGTCACAGATGACCTTCGGCACTCAAGATCGCTCCTTTGAGATGAGCAGCCGTTCGCAGGTGTTCCTAACGCTACACGCGTCTTATCTGATCCCACGAGCCGATAGTCTCCGGGTACAAGTAGATAGCTTTGTTCTTAAGTTAAGACCCAACTTCCTATAGAAATCGCTCATCTTCATATCCTCTTTTCTTAGAAGATCATGCCCACCAAGACTTGATAAGGTGAAGTAGTCTTAGAGCACTGCTGGCACCCCTTCTCTGCGGTCGGGAAGAGATCCAAGCCGCCACTGGCGACCTCCCTACCCACCACTGTCAAACTTTCGTGTCAACAGTGTGCAAATTGGATTATCCGCCGGCGGTCCACCAAAATAATCATCCGCTTTCGGCTGTTTACCGCTCGCGCGCCCATCCTTCGGCCACTGTAGCCACCTTCATATTTGCATACGCGGCAGCCGCCTCGCGCAAGGTCACTCCGCGTCGCCGTTGCGAACCGGTCACCGCCTAGCCAAGGTCGCGCGCGTCTTCCCTGTCGCCTGGCCGTCAGCTCGGTGCGCCTCAAGTATTATGTAAATATGTATCGCCCCCGCGGCCGTCGCAATTAGAGCGCCCAATTAGTCGCCAGCCAAACATAATTGGCTTAATTCCAGCGGCGCTTCGGAATAAAGCCGAGGCGACGTGTAAGCGGACGTGTCGCGCTTCCTGGTCGCACGCCGCGGTTTAATTACCGTAGCGCTTTTGTGGTCGACGCGCTCTGCAGGCGCGCCATTTCCGCGTTTTCGGAAGGAGGCCGAGCGTGTTCTCGCCGGTTCATTAAGTTTGGTTGTGTCGTTTGGGTTCAAAAACGATCTTATTGCGACATTTGTTGAATGACCGTAGTTTGTCTTTGTTCCGGGAGTTTGCTAGGGAGAAGGGCTACTTTTGGACTCTTTAATCTTATAATAAACGTTTTTCCGCCTAATCCTCGCTGATAATGTACTTAATAAAACCACCAGGGATTCACCAGGAGAATATCCTTGGTGGAGCTTTTTAAGGCGAATTTTGTCAGTTTTGTCGTCGGTTCTTCAACTCTACTTCTACAGAAAATCTCATTTGAAAAGAAGTCAATAGTTTTTCGGCGAAAACTCCGAGTTAAATCGCAACTGAAATGGTCTAAACTCTTTTACGCCGGTCTTGTAAACCTCCTAGAATTGACCCCGAAAAACGTGGTTCAAATTTACTATTTTAGGCCTGTCCCTTTCAGATCTTAAGAACTCTGGCCAACTTTACTCATAAAGCGTGCAGGCTTTTAAAAGCTTTGTATTTTCGGAGTTTTCCGCAGCTCTCCCTTTGGAGAAAAGTTCACCAAAACGAGTAAATAGTTTTTTTAATTTAGTTAATAGTAAATAGTTTAAATGGATAGTTTTTTATTTTGCGAAACCATGTGAGAAAAAAATGGTGACGCATTCCAGGCCGGCAACTGGTTTACATTAAGCTTTAAAGCAAAAGCATTTTCTCTCAACGAAGAAAGTCCCTTGTGCTCAAAGCTACGGTGCTCATCTCTGGAACCGACCTCCGCAGAGATCGTGCGCACTTTTGTTTTCCGTGCACAAAAAGTGTGTAAAAAGGCCATTAAATCGAATTTATAGCTAGTTCCCCTTCTTGAGGAAATAGTAAAGTTTATTTTCATGGGCGTGCACCATACGTGTAGATAGCCGATCACTCCGATCGCTCTTTGCGTTCAGGAAGTAAGACTTAGCGTAAACAAAAAGGTACTTAATCTTTAAAATTATGTCCTTTAGAAATCGTCGGTTCCACATATCAATTTGATATTCACAAAGAATCAAATTGACGACTTCCGTGAAGGCACAATGCGCTGTAAGATCGTAATTGTGGCGTTTGCGTTTGATGAACTCGGGGGAGAGGGCGAAGAAGCTGGTTCAAAAACTCGTCTTTTGGTGTGAAACAGGCACAGGACATTAAAGACCGACGAGTTTGGCGCACGGAACTTCCGAGTAGGTGATCGTTGGACCATCCAGATTGGTGTGGGCAAAGCACGACGCTATCCTTTGAACCTTTTCAAAGATGGCAACGTCTCCCAAATCCTGAGTCCCATGTTTTACTTTACTAGTGCCTGTTCTTCTCCTGAAGTACCCCTGGACGCTACTATTGAAGAAACAATGGAAGGTATTTCATAAACAGAATGCTGTAGATACCAACATTCTTCTGATGCAATCAACCACATTTTCCACTTGATTTACAACCACAATGCTACGAATAACAAATCAGTTAGGCTCGCCGTGAAAGGCGGAAAGGACCAGTTACAGCTCTGGACGAGTTGCCTTGGTCCTGCGCCGTTCAACTTTGTTTGTAGCTTAGACCGGGACCAACAAGGGAGCCTTTCATAGCTCTTTCCGTCAATCTAAAGACTATAGATGAATTTATTGAACACTAAAGTCCTAGGTTTAAGAAGTAGAGCGTACCGGGCGTGATGTAGATCGGAGAGGCCAACACCTATAAAGTGGGTTTTCGGACTTTTCACGTCACAGTTAGACCATCGCAGATGTTTTTACGGACATCATTCTTGCTTTGGCAACATGGCGGCGCGACAGAGTTTGACAACTTACGATGTTTATCAACACATTGCACACGACGATGTTTTTAGAGCTGAGCGTTTGAGTTTTTCACGGTCCTAACACGCCTTTGTCTTTTAGGACCACTCTCAGCTACTGAGCCGTAAAAGCCTGCTCATGTTCCTTTCTTGAGCCCCCTTAAATAAAGCTCCTTCAACTTCGGTCCCTGCCCCCTTCTTCAACCCTGTTTTGCCTCATCAACTCTCCCTGCGGCTTTCACCCCGCGCCGACCTTGACTCCCTGCAGAACGCTGCAAAGTCCCGCAATCAAATCAACAGCGTCGTCGTAATCGAATAACACCCTGCCCCCGAGGGCGTCCTCGTCATCCCTTCATTAGTCGTCCGCCGTTAATCCAATTATGATCTCCTTCTTCTCATTCATCCTTCTTCGCGCGCGCAATCGTCCGTTCATAGATACCCCTCGCGTGTTGACGCGCGTCCAGCCCTCTGATCGTCCCCATATTGCAGAGAAACATGTCTTAGACGCCGCAGGAGACCAGAAGATCGATCGCCGTCACCGTCATCGCCTCTCATTACCGAGTCTTCGAACGAAAAAGCGAATTTTGTGAAGTTCCCCATCAGTTGGGCAAGATGCCGCGTCGTCGCTCGGTGTCCGCGTCCCGTACTCTCGACACGACCGTCGCCTTCGTCGGCAGGATTGGAGCCAGTTTGCGACTTCCGTCCCGGCGACGAGCCCGCAAGGAGCAGCAGGTAGGCCGGAAGGGAGGAACGCGGAGGTGACGGAACGGGTTTCGTTGTGTGTGGAATGTATGCGGCGAGCGTTCTTTAGACGCTGTTTTGAGAGGGTCAAGAGGGATGCACATATGATCTGCGCCGAAAAGAAGCGTCTTACTAGAGCAAAAAGGGGGGTATATGACGAAAAAAAAAACAAGTAACATGTCATAGGTTAGTCCCAGCACGAGATCAAGGGAGATAGCATTCGTTTACATATAAAAGAATATCCTCCGCTCAGGGCGAGGAACACTAACAGAAACAAAGAAATTCTACACTTCGCTATCTCCGAACAGCCGAGGAATTTGACATCAAGCGATTCAACGCTCTATGAAGCATTTTCATGTTCTATTCCTTTAAGGAAGTGTGGCAACTTCCAGTCAACTTCCACATACCCTCTGAGCATTTCCACATACATACTCCATGGAGGTACATTATACAAGAAGCCAATAAGATAACATGAGTTGAAAGAAAGAGAGAGAAAGCCTTTTCATGTCCGGACTCAAATTAAAAGGCTTCTAACACGTTCCACATTGTGTGACCATACTCTATTATCTGTACTACTAGGCGACACTCCACCGTCTGGTGATTTTTGAGAGTAACGTCGTTAACCTACATGGTTTACATCGCAACCTGGATAGAATGGGTCGTAACTTTTTTCGAAACTCCGTGAACATGGTTTCCCCGCCAATTACGGACGTAAACCCTCATGGATGGTCTTTTTCATTATAATAACTCCTTCCAGTGTGTGTCCCTTTCCTATCCTACCCTCAAGCCCTATTTTGACTACGCCGCTTACCTAAATACAGGTTTTTATGACGTTAAATGTTCTCAGTTTACGACGATGACAATAAAACAGATTTATGAGAAGCCCAATTGGCTTTGAGCACAATGTCCACTGCCCTGTGTCATCGACATTAATAAAACCAGATTACGCGCGACATGTCGGGCTTACGAGGGCTTGATTACCCACTTGAGACCCTTCGCTGTGAAATGGAAAGGGTGGTGATTGTCACTTGGGCTTACTCGCCATCCAGGCGGACAAGAACCTCCAAGTTGCAGCTCGCTCGACCTTTTCCGGGTCGTTCGCTAATCTGCACACTTCACGCCTCCATTCATCTGCGACGTCCAGAAACCCGTCCTTGTCTTCTGGCGTCCACCACCGCCCCGTTTTGACAAATTAGGCAAAGTTCCGCTCGTAACTCAAGCAGAACGGCGCCATTAATCACTCTTATCACCGTCGTGCGACGTTCGGCTAATTGCTGTGCGGTCGGCGCGCACAGAAAACTTGTGCAGATCGGTGACCACTTGAACGAAAGGGCCGCCGCCTCCGTTGACGCATCCGAGAAGGAGGGAAGCACAAAGAAACCTGCGCCCGTTTAATTGACGCCTTTGAGGGTGGCCGTCGCGCTGTGGTTCCACTGGAGACTTGTCGGCCACCAAAGGAGGTGTTTGTTTACTTTTCTCGGTGGGGGTTCTGCTGTCACGCTTCTCGAAAGGAAAAAGTGTCCTCTTGAGAGCTTTGTTATGGAGTTGTACTGTATGGTGGTGCATGCTGCCAGCGCCATGATAGCTCAGTTGGGAGAGCGTTAGACTGAAGATCTAAAGGTCGCCGGTTCGATCCCGGCTCGTGGCATTCATTTTTTATTTATTATTTTAACTGTTTTTTCCTAGTCTTCGACGGTTTTCTTCTCTTTTTGGGAAAAAAATTTGCAAAATTTGATATTATGAGGTGAAGCAAGGTGAGTTTAATACCCATATTGAATCCTCTCCCAGTTTAACCCTTATAAGTATCTACCTTCTTGATCTCTGATCTCCAGTTATAGAAACTACCGACCTATTTGTTCGCCCTCGCCACCTTAACCTTCTCACGCGACAAAAAAATCGAGTAATTGCGGATTAAACCCTCAGTGACACGAAAACTTACGGACACTTTTATCTCCGACCTGCTACCTTTAATGCGGCAATTTTTCGCGTTTAATTGCGTAAAAAAGAGGCAAAGGCGATTCCTTGTTCGCCTCTTTGCACGTCGTTGCCGCCGACACAAATCACTCCACTTTCTCACATTTGCGGTTTCCGTTTCGGCTATCGAGGCAGTGGATGGTCCATCATATTGTTTGTAGTCGTTGCAGTCGCCCTAATGTTCCTGGCGGTGTTATTCGCCAATCTCTGCAGAGTATGAGCGATCTTTCGGGGCTACCATAACAACTTGCAGAAAAGATCATGTCATCTTCCTTAGATGGTCCATGTTTTCGTGTTTGCACTTAGGTTGACCTTTTCTGCCTCCTGTCAGTGTCATTGGCCGTTGGCGAATCATCCAGAACAGAGAGGGAGGCAAGAAGACACCGTGATTCAAGATACTGTGACTAATCATGGAAATGAGTAATATCTGGATATATCCCCCAGTCCGATTGAAACTACTTGTCTTTGTCACCCCCGTAACAATCAAGTGCGGCCCTGAATATGAAAGTTCTCTCCAAGCTGTACCTTCGCCTCGCCACGAATAATGGACATCTTGAGGTTAGAGTTAACATCTTAGGATAATCGTTTCAATTCCCAAAGTCCTGCAGATTTAGGCGTTTTGAAGCTTTATATCACTGTTAGTAGATATCCTCTGGCTTACTTAGGCTTGTCGGTCTTCTTTTTAGAGTTTGTGTTGCCCCCAGATCCGGGCGACACATGGCCGGGATGGAAACTATGAAAATTCATAGAAGCCACTTGATAAGCCATAAAAGGTCATGACGATGATGTTAGCGTTACTCATAACAAAAAACACGCACTCAGATAAATCTGTCGTGCAACGAACGCGGAACTTGGACAGGTTCTTGCTGCCTCTACCGCCAGTCTTGCACGTTCGTACCAGATAATATAAAGTACGTCATTTGTTTTTTTTATTCCACGCCTCTTCTGTAACGGAAGCCCTATAAAAACCATTGATATATGTATTCCTGCCCATTCTTGTGCAGTTTTTCCACGAGATAGCCATAAGATAGGTCCTTTATTAGTGATTTCTTGTGCCCTAGGTAAAAGTACAACAGGTCTAACTGGATTATGGCGCTAACTTGATCAGCCTTGCCCGGTAAATATATATATTTATCGAAAAACACCTTTTCTACCGTAAACATGTAGTTTGTACATTAGAGGTGATAAGTGGAAATCCATCCTTACCAAAGATCATTAAAAACCGTCTGTAGTGTATCTTAAAGTTCTTGAAGCGAAATGCTGAGCTCTCCGTTTTCAATGACTTTGACATTTTCTATTTTCTTCTACTGGGTCACTGTCAATCGATCTTCGCAACCGGACGACTTAGAAGGGCAGTCGGTCTGACGCAGACGCTTAAGCGCTGTTATTGTCCATGAAAATTTGCGTATTTTCGGCCACTTTTGCGTCATTATCTGCGTCAACCATCTGTCACGCCTTCAACGTCTTAGATGCGCAGCTTAAGTAAGGAGAGTTTCAATATTCATTCTGGTCTTGGTCCTCGCCAAGTATGCGTCCACTGCCTCCCTTAGTCCCAAGTAGATCTTCTGAACATCCGTGCTGATGCTGAAATCCCTATCAAACCTGCTGGCCATTGTTTTAACCCTCCATCTACGGAACCTGTATCGCCTGCAGATGTTCTTAGGCATAGAATTAAGTCAGAATTCAAGAATAAATGGTTCAGATGGTCAGAAGTCTCCACACACCCTAAAACTCATCCTTCGAGCTCCTTCTCCCCGGGTTCCACACAACACACGCCGACCTCATTCCCTTTTGGCGCCAATCCCACAGCGACTCCCGTTTTATGACACCCAAACGTCCCATGAACGGAGCTTCTCCTCTGCAGTTTAAAACAAAACTGCCGCCTCTGAATTATTCATTCTCCGCATGTTTTACTGCGCGCCAACTTTCGTGCGCGACCTGCCCCACATAAGGAGGAAATCCCCTCAATAAGACTCCTCCACCGGAGGGTCCGTCGAGGAGGATCGCGCGCTCGTGGCACACTTTCCCTTTCGCGGGCGAGGGAGAGCGCGGGGCGACGGACAATATGCAAATGGGAACGCGGACGAACCGTTTCGCTGGCGGTGTTCCGTCGTCCGGACACGAAGGCGGATTCGGCCTCTCGCGCGCTTCTCGAGAGTTGTTTGCACGCGACGTTGGAATGCGAGTATTTGTCCTGTTCCTGGGTGGCTGCGAGCGGATTTTTTGCTTGAGGAAGAGCCGCGGGTTTAAGAGGTGTGTGCCACGGGAGAAACGCGGTTCGCCGTTTTTTGAGCGATGTTCCGTGTTTGATCTTTGTGCTAATCTGTTTGAATAGGGCATTTTTGGAAAGTGAATGATGTTGGCGGCGGTGCTGGTGTTCCTGCACTTTCACATTTGGTTATGCATGAAGTTCTCCGCGTGAACTCCCGGAACGCGCCTGTGCGGACTGTCGTCGTCAAGGACTCCGTTTTCGGAGGCGGTGGTCTTTCTCTGCTTGGAAGGGTGTGTGGCTGTATTGCTTTTAAACAGATGGTTAAATAGAGGTAGTCAGAACTCTTCAAGGTCCAGTGCCTCTATCCAGTAACTGTTAGTACTGTTTTTCAGCGATTTAGAACTATGAAACAACCTGAGGATTACGTACTGTATCGGGGAAAGAGCATTTGAGGGAAGGAAAACTTCCTTCCCAACTGTTCTTGTTTTTTGTTTCTTCTTCTTGGTCCATAAAAACGATTAATGCGTTTTTTCGATCGATCTAGAGAGATGCTCAATTAGATGTGCTCTAATGCCTACCTCCATATGCTCTGAGCAGAAGATATATACTCTTGGCAGTAGTTGTTGCTTAAATGTTGCTCATAGGAAACGAAGCAGATAGCCAATACCAAAGTGTAAAACGTCGCTTCATTTCCTACCTAGATCGACCCGCTCTCCTAGGCCCTCAAGAACCATCTTCCCGTCCTTCCGATCGTCTACTTGTTGGATAATCCACGTGTTTTCACCTTCGGCCAAAGAGTGTTTGTCTTATAGTGACAAATACGTGATTAGCGCCTTTCCTGTTTTACAGTCGAGTGTTGTTGGCTACGTCGAACGACCGTCAGTTTTTGCTCGACTCCAATCCCTTAATTGGCGCGTTCCGCGTCTAGTCTGCCGCTTTTTGCGTTCCTAATCCCCAAAAGTCAGAACGTGCATGACTCCGCGCACTCGTTCCGTACTTAGAACGACCGCTAACAACATCTTTTCGCACTCGTAATCGTTTAATCGCTCAAGCAGGCGGTCCCCACCTTTGTTCGAATATTTTATGAAAAGAGACGTCCTCCTCCAGAGATGCACTATTGTTTTCGGGGAGAAGTCCGTGCTCAACGTGTACCATTTCCGAGAGGCTTTAAGAGGCTCTTCACGCCTCCTTCGTTTTCCTTTGTTCCTGTTTTATCTATGTTTTAAAGACTTCTTAGCACTCCTCCAGGACTTTCAAAGGTGTAACATTGTTCGTAGAAGTGCTATTTGCTGACCCTTCTACGTAAGGAGAGGGACCTCCTACAGAAACGCACTTTTGTTTGCGTTGGACTGTGGTGGGCGTTCTATAGGAGCTAATCCTGAATGGGTACCGTTTAATATAAGGCCGACACGGCATTTCAAGGACTCTTGTTAGGTATGGGCTGTTGGTTTCTAGATGGGTGCGCCCTTAGAAGGAAAACACGCGCTTTTATGTTTCCACCTACCGTAACCTAGCGACAGAATTGTTCATCAGATGTGCTGTGTATGGATATCACTCTTATTGATCTACCGTACCCATCTCTTGAGATCCAGCATACTTACAGTATCTTTTCAATGTTTAGTAAGGACCTTCAGTATATGGTTATAGCAATATAGTGCCCACCCTGAGGTCCAACACACTTACAGTATCCTTCCAATGCGTAGTAAGGGCCAATAGTCATTAAGATTCATTGGGCTGAATAATGGTTTCTGTCCAGTTCTAAATGGGGATTGGTCATCCACTCCTGTGACTCAGAAGACATTCCAAATCCATCCATCGGGGAAACCAATGACCGCTCCAATCCTCCATGAACTGATGAAGTGCTCGTGAGTCAGAGAAACCAGTCCGGCTCCGGACAGTTATGGAAATTAAACCAAATGTGATGACCTTCCTGTTCTTTTTATACAGTTCACCCCCTGATCCCCCTCAATTCTCATCCTGACTGTGTACTCCCCGCAAAGGGAAGGACAAACCTGTGAGATCTCCGTGGTCTTCTTGCGTAACTGTCAGGTGCTGACAGTCCACGACCGTTCGTTTTCAATGCCAAAACCACCTAAAACCGGTCTGCCGCTTCTTGGCCTTGAAACGTGCAATTGGTGGCAAAAATTTCCAAACAGGTGGCCACAGAGAACGATGCCCCTTATTCTGTAGGTGGACATGGAACACTCCCTTTGGGTCTGAATTTCCCGGAAGATGAATGTCCTTTGGCCGAGTACAACCCCACAGTGCTATCTACTAGAGCGGTGACAAATCACAGGACAGTGATCGGCCAATAAGGCGCTACAGGACCGAAAATTAACACAGAGAATCTTGTTGATAGAACGGCTGATCAGACCGATTCGTGGCAATAATAAATTGCTGTTATTGCTAGGCGGTGCTCCTACTTCCTCGTGCGACAGCAGAAAAGGCTCCTAGGTTACACATTCGCACGCATCTTCTTTTCGCAGGCCCCATGTAACTCGCTGCAGGACTGCCTTGCCCACAGCTTGACGATGATCCCTTGCGCAACATCCCAGATTACAACACCTTCTCCTAATCTCTCCAGCTCAAGTGTCCGTCGCCGTCCCCTCATTATGCTTTGATCGCCTCTTGGAGCTCGTCTCACTTACACTCGGCGACCCACGACTGTAGCACCCACGTGCGTTCAAGTGGCCGAACACGAAATCCGACCTGTCCGAGTGCAGAAAGTTCTTATTTTTTGGGTCTTAAGCCCTCGCCCGATCCCTAAACGACCCTTCATCGTTCTCCCTGGCCACACCTCTTCCCACGTCCGGTCAGTCGCCGAGGCCATTACGGCTTTTGTGGCGTGGCGAAACCGACAACCGTCCCTCGGCGCACAAAACGATCGCCCTAAGATTTCCGGATTTCGCGCGCCGCCGTGACTAATCCGCTCTTTTCAAGCGAGACCGCTCGCGCGCCTCTGTTAGCTTTCTGTCGGCGATGTTTATGTTGCGTCCGATCGCGATGTTCCCGCTCAGGTCCTGAGAGCGACACGTTTCGGCGCGCGCCAGGCGCTCGAAAGGTGGCACCGTTTTGTGTTTTTTGTTTATGCACAAACAACAGTGTTTTGAAGAACTTCTAGGGTTACATGATCTGAGTAGAGAGAACAAGACGGACTTTGGACAAGCGAACTGTCGAGATCGAGGTCCTTGTGGCTGTTTCTAGTTGGCATGATGGACCAGATGAATTATCTGTGTAAGGGACGCCGATGGGAACCAAACAGCCACTTGAATCAGAGTACTTACATACCTGTAGAATGCCAAGGGGTTCAAAAAGTCCCATTGCTTTGTCTTTCATTTTCTGTTCCTTTTTTGAGTGGGGCAATCTGTGAATCACAGCTATCATAGTTCCTTCTCTATTTGCGTAATTAACAAATACATAAACGTAGTGCAAATAAGAACCTTAGTCACATATCGTAAAAGAGTCAATTATTATCAACTGGGGTTTTTAATACTACCGATGTGCTCAGATTCGATCACTTTTTCGTAAAGATATTAGTTTCTTAACCGCTTTTATACTGTTCAAAAAGACCATAAATAACAACTCCGGGCTGCCTTCGACCGGTCACTTGCCCGTTGTCCTAGGGATCAACATCGCCGGTAGAACGATAGTCCGACGAGAAGAGTGACTCGTCGTGAGAACGTCGCTTTCGTTTTTAGATATGCTATGTTGTGTTTTTTGCTATTTTTCGCAAGAAAACGGAAGTCGATCGTTTTCAACAACGCAACTTGGCAAGAGAGTGCTCCCATTAACTTCTTGCTTGCCTTACTTATCATACACCACTTATTGACAACATTCCGAGCCTCTAAATATAGACATTTCCCTTTTCAAACTAGATATTCCCCATTTCTGTCAGATCTGATATGATCTTGAGTCCGATAAGTTTCTGGAAGGCCGTTTAATCCTCTCGATACCTCTCGATAGAACACACTTTGAGCATTTCCGGGATTTCCCAGTTCGCTGTGACCGCATTGACACATGCTACCGTTTGCCTTCGCACGTCACAGCGCTAAGCCGCTAAGAGTGCCACTTATTGGCCTCTTACACGATGCGCGGCAGGGGACTACAAACTAAACTACACATCCCGGACTCATCGTTTTGTGTCGGTAATCCACCTGCGCTTCTCTCCAAATAGGGTTGTGGAATACCGCCACAAGTTCGAACCGAACGGAACATTTAATATTCGAGAAAAGTCGAATGTGATTCGACTCAAGACGGTTCGCCAAGCCTGTCCCCAAAAGGAGAGAGCAGAGAACGCGTGCAAAAGCGCCTTCCCGGGTGGGCGGCGCCTCGGCCACCGTCTTCGTCGCCCTTCTCACCGCTGCCGCTCTTTCAGACTCCCATCGCCGACCCTTCGGTGACACTCGAAAACGCCTCCTCCGCGACGTCGACGAACAGTTACGCGTATTTCCTCAACGGCGGCCTCGCCCTCTCCCCGAAGCTCCGACCCGGCATCTCGTCACAGGTCCACTCGCCCGTCGAGTCGCCGATGCTGATGCGCAAGCGGCGCTACGTCAAAGAAGGCGGCTGCCAGCTGACCTCGCTGTCCTCGCTGGTCACCCACCACCGCTACATGTTCCTCTTCAACGACCTCCTGCTGGTGGCCAAGCAAAAGTTGGTTTTTTATCGATTTTGTGAACTAAACGCCGAGAGTGGTGATCAGAAGCGTGAGAGCCTTGATAAGGAACGCACAGTCACCACTTCCGGACGGAGTGGACAGAGCGAACGGATACTGACACGATAGATACGACTTTGTATTGATCAAGAACAAATAGTTCCTAAGCTAAAATACCATAAGAGTGAATCGCAAAGGAAGAAGATAGTAGAGGTGCATGGCTAAGAGCTTCCTGAGAGGATCACATAACCAAGCATATAGGTTCAACATAATAGAGCCGTCAGAATTTGTGTCAGTTACTACGACCCCTCTAAACCGGTCCATCCTGGAACCTAGTTCGCCTCTGATCCCTTAGATCACGGGACCACACACGAGCTTCTTCCGCCTTTGATCTTAGTCTAACGTGCAGAACGAATGGGGCTGGTTAGGCACGGCATCAAAGTTCGTCCGAAAAATGGAAGTGAAAAAATCTGGAAATATGATGTATTAATGGGCTGATCGTATCTGACATCTAATAGTACCCATTTCCTGAGGGACAACTACCCTGTGACATGAGTACTGTAGGAACTGTGCTGACAATTTCCAGTTCTACAGGTTCTAAGAACATATTGGAAGGAGGAAATTGCGTTTACCTGCTACAAAATGATTAAGAAGGGCCTTTCCTTACGTTAAGATGGGACTCAAGGTGGATTGAAAACCCTTTCTACCCACATATCGTAACAAATCTCTGAGGAATTGCAAACTATGCGTCCTTTACCCCCTTCAGAACCCAGTTGCGCGATTAACAACTATTAGATCTCTTCTCCCTGAGCTATCCTGCATCTCTAGCTTGCAAGACTGTTTCAACGAAAGTGATCCTGGTTCTCTCTCCCTTCAGGTTGCACTTAATTCAGCGCCACAAGCCACGAGCAATAGATTATAGTTCCATCTGCACTGGGAAGGGTGTGTAGTAGTCGGGCGAGACCATACGTAGTCTATAGTACAAAGAAGTCATTTGCAGTAAACTGTCTGGCGCTACTAGAGTCGGTCCACTCCAATTCCAGTTCCTAATTAGATTATGATTTTATCGCATTTCCTCTGCTAAACTGTACCTACATGACCCCCTCTCCCTCCTTCTTTATCTTCCTCTGACAGAAGCGCCAATTACAGCAACGATTTAGTTCGGATATTCCCCGCCAGAAGTAATCGATTCCATCTCCCCTCTTCTAGTGGCGGCGAACTATCGACCCATTACCGTTTTGATAGATTATGTAATAACACTGAAATGTTACACCCATTTCAATCGATAGCTGTCTCTGAAGTTCCCCACTTTCCCACCGAAAGAGCGCCAGAGCGCATGTGGAAAATCCTTTTGTGTTTTCCTCGATCGGCGACAGCTGCAACAGCGCTCCAATAATACCCTAATTCGATGAACTCCCTCTCCGGCGCAAACATCGTCCGCTGACGTTGCGGCGTTACAAAATTAATCGTCATTGGGTTCTCCCGTAGAAGGAACAGGAACCAGAAACTGATGTTGGCTGAAGAGACGAAAAAAGTTTCAACATGATAAGGATCGGCTACGCGTTTCCGCATGTCACTTAATGACTCACTTGGAGTTTGACGATCGGTATCAAGCGAGTGGGAACAGGTGGAGGTCGCGACTTAAGGATGGGAGAACGAAATGACGTGGGGTATCGAAAACTGACTGAGAATTCAAGATTTAGAGGATGGAGAGTTCTTAAGTAGGTCGGCCCAAGTTCCTAAGTAGGTTGCCTCTCATGTTTGTGGAAACGACCTGTGGTAACGGCCCATGCCTTCAAACTCATTCCTCTGTTACCGTAACCCACTATTCATAGATATAGCGAGAATCTGAGAAAGCAGATAAACGTAAGGGTTTAGCTCAGAAAGATGGGGATTACGAGATGATCGCTTCTAATGAGGTGTTGGAAAGAAGGGCTTTTGTTGGATTGACGATGTTTTGGAGAAGTTCTGAAGATACAGCCCAAAAACATCTGTGCTCAGTAAAGTAAGGTAATTGCATTGGCCAAAAAGGAGCTTTATTAGCCGAACAGGACATAGGGACAAGGACCTTCTCCTAAAATTTATCGAATTTCAAGAGCAGCAGTAAATATGCCTGCCCTTGAAGAGTGATTAACGTGCGAAAAAGACTCTCTCTCAAGGTTATTCCAATTTATATGTTTGCCGTTTCGCCTTTCAATATCGAGTTCCTCCGATCGACCTTTCACTCCCATCTTCCCGACCGTCCTTTCCCCTTTTTTCCGAGCAATCATCCCGGCAACCCTCCCTCGCCCATGGGCCTAATCTTTTCATCACAGCCACATTCACCGTCTTGTCGTACAGCGCCATCTGCTTGTCCTACAGCCGTCTCGCGCACGAGAAAGGGGGAGCGCCAAGTTCACGGCCGTGGTGACCCGATTTACCGCGTGGCGACCGAGAAACCAGCTGGTCGGGCGATAGAGATCGCGGCGCCCGGAAAAGCCGACAAATCGACCGAAGATAGCGATCGCCCGAGGCCGCGCCGGACGCAGTAGGCCGAGCGCGAATTAATCCTTTTTTGAACGGACAGGGGTTTCATGGTCGACGGAGTACTGATGGGATTTGAAGCGCTCGTTGGTGAATGGGATGAGCAGTGCAGGCTTTAGCGATTTCGGACTATTAAAAGGTGTCAAATGGATCAGCAGCTTGCTCCCTTGCTTTGGCGGGAAATCTACGTGAAGAGTTTGTGACCAATCCAGGTGTCCCTACCATGTTCTCCTTTTCTCTCCCACAAATTCAAAATTCTAGATGCTTCTTCTAGATAAGTCTATTTGCTTTTGAAGCTAGTATGTCCTCAACCTCGTCTCCTATATTCAAGTCTTCCCTACTTCCGCGTCCACACCACACAGTTTCCAGTTCCCACAGTCAAAACAAAATGTGAACCTATCAATATTGTTCATAGTTTAAAGTGGGATAACGACACAGTAACACCAAAAACAGTAATTAACAACAATCAGTCATCGCATCAACTTCTCCGTCCCATCTCCTTTCTAACGTATCGTCATTTCAGAGGGGAGAACGCATATAAATTGAAAGAGAAAATCGCGCTGGACAAGCTGTGGATCTCGTCACACAGCTGTCCGAACTCCTTCCTCATCGGATGGCCGATCACAAACTACGTCGCCTACTTCAGGTGCGACTTCGGTTCTTCTGGCTTATCTCTGGTGTTGTTTAGAAGCGAAAAGGAGAAAACCGAGTGGTTCGACAGATTGAGCGCATGCATAAAGAGGAAGTTCACGGACAAGTCGACGACGATTACGGTAGCCGTGAAGATCGATGGCAGAAGACAGGTAATCTGCTTGTGAAGGTGTCCGGTCACGTTTGAGGCCGGTTTTCCATCATACACAAGAGACGCCGGCGCGTCTCGTGGCGGATTATAATGACTGTCGAAAAATGGAAAACAGGAAGATATTATCGTAAAGAGCGTTGTTTTTCTGTGGAGGAGCTGTGCCGCCACGTGATCTGGGCGAAGATAACTTCTCTAAGCAAAATCCAGTAGATCCAACACCTAGTGGTTAAATCCTAAGCTCTTTTTCGTGGAGCAAGAGGTTGTCACCTAAACCCCGACGTTCCAGAACATCCGAAAGACGGTCGCGAACAGCGTGAAAGCCAGTGAACTCATTGGCGAGCTCATCCGGGACCTCGACCTTCCCGCCAAGGAGACCTACGACCTGCTGTTCGAGAGCGGGACCGCTGGTCTCGTTCCCCTACACGGCATCGAATGCGTCTACGGCATTCTCATGGACCATGTGTCCAAGTCGGGACAACTTCTGTCGGAAGACCAGCTGGCCCATTTGGACACGTGTCCGCTGATCCAGTGTCGTCTTGTCCTTAAGACCACGACGTCCCACAGGCACACACCCACCACGGCAGCTGCGATTGTCAATCAGTTCAAGTAAGTCGCGTTTCCGGACTAACAAAGTAAACCAAAGTAGCTAAGGGTATACGTCTTTGCCACAAACTTTTATCTTACGCTACAGTCATACTTCTTTAGGCGCGTCCTCAGCCGCACCGAGTCGCGTCGGCTTTTCGGTCGTGAACTAGAAGGCTCCATGCCACCACAGCCCGTGCTGACCATGATCGACCACCTCATGCTTCACGGCACCGACATCGAGGGCATCTTCCGCAAATCGCCGAAGCAAGCCACCGTGCGCACCCTCCGTCAGCAGCTCGAGCAAGGCCACGTGCCCGACTTCCACCAGTTCAACATCCACGCGATCGCCTCACTCCTCAAGGAGTACCTCCGGAACATCCCGGGACATCTACTCCTCAGTGGAAATCACCATCTCTGGATGGAGATGAGCCACGAGTCGTGCCCACAGAAGAGGCTTCGCTCGTGCAAAAACCTACTTCAGTTGCTGCCACCCAGTCACACGGTGCTTCTGAAGAAGATTCTGAAGTTGCTTCGGAGAATCGCGAAGAACGAAGAATCCTCCAAGATGACTTCCAAGAGCTTGGCTGTATGCATCGCGCCTAGTTTGATTGACAATCCCGGTGAGTCCGAGTACTGTATCCTCTTCTTACGGTGACATTGATTAAGACATGATCGAAGCGGCCACCCGAATCCCGGACATCGTCGCGTTCCTCATCGAGCACGCCAACGAGCTGTTCCCAGGGCTCGAGCAGGAAGAGAACGATGAATCGCCCGCTCTGGCGTCACGAAGGCTCCACATCTCGACGGACTCCGGCCTCTCCGACGTGGACATCCCGTCGACGAGTCCTGACTCGGCGCTTTTCGACTCGCCGATGTCGGAGTGCTCCATCGACTTCGACATCAACGACAAGATGAACGTCAATGAGCCACAGCCGACGAGCGAGATCTGCATCGTTGAACTGACTGGAGACTTGGTAAGTGGGAGTATCTGCGCTAGGTCATCATTTCTTCTGAGTCCAGAGGTCTTATGACTGAAGGATTAAGCCAATCCATAATCCACTGACTAATCATCCTCTTCTTCAGGAAGACAACGACAAAACACCCGTCGTGTCCCGCGAGAACTCGAACGTCAAAGCGCGTTACGCAAACAACTACCAGTGGCGTTCCCATCTCTCCCGTCGGGATTCTTCGCCCGAGTCGCAGTCCCGGATGCCCCTCGACCGGAACACTTCCATCGACTCGATCGACTCCAACGTCCGATTCGTGCGCATTGAGCCCTGCGACTCCGAGTCCAACTCGCAGCTCACATCTCCCGCACTCAGCCACCGGGGCCACCCGACACACTCCTACTTGGACGACTTGCGCGTCTCGGATATCATCATCTGCCACAAGAAAAAGGAGTCCACCGACTCGACAAAGACTCTAACCACGGCCAACAACCATGGCTCCCGTCAGCTGGGCTCGATTCGCTCGCCGGAACCGCCTCGTACCCAAGGACCCGGTCTCCCGCGCACTCCTCTCCAGCACTACGCGAGCATCGACCGGGCCAACCGATTCCCCACCTACCAGGAGATCGTGAAGTTCCGAGAAGGAACGTCGACGACGAGTTCTCTGGACCGCGCGAGAACGAATCGGGTCTCCGACCGCGGAATCACGAGTCCCATCGCGCAGCGAGCTCAGAAGGGCACCTTAGAGCGCTCGAAAACCGTGGACCACAAGATACAGCCGAGACCACTGGCCTACAGTACCCCTCTGGGCACGCGTCCACAGTCCGAGATTGCCGATCGGTGGAGCGAGGAGCGCAAGGCGCTTTCGCGGAACGACAACAATAATAATTCGACGACGACGCCCCTTGTGCGGCCGCGGATGACGCACAAGACCGGCGCGGACCCGGGCCTCAACATGGAGCAGCTGGAGATCAACTGGTCCGTGCCGCACCTCCGCTCTATCTTTCAGGAGAAGGACTCCCGACCCGCCAGCATCGACACACTCTACGCGGCAATCACACCCAAAGTTTTGACATAATTTATTTGTGAGATGAGAAGTAGTAGTTGAGTGTACCGTATACATATAGAGAAGAGTATCGACGAGGAAATCACACTTGCCAGATGGTTGCGATGATGTCTATACATAAATGAGTTCTTGTAAATTACGCTAATAAATCTTTTATCGAAAACTGTGGAGTTTAGAGAGCGTTAAACGCATTGACAGCTATAGATAAGAATAAGAAGAACGAAAGGGTCGTTGGATGCATTTCCCATCCTTGTTCCTTTGAAATGCTTTGTTTTATTTTGATTCTCTATGATCACACCCCTTAGATCTGAAACCTGCAGAAGGCTATACAGCTTTCCTCCTTTCCTCTCTGAAAACTACCGTATACAGGCTCACCAGATCCTGTAGCGATGGAGGAGGAACAGTGACAAATTTATCTTCAGTATTCACATCATAAAATGTACAAACATTCGCAAAGATGTCAGAAGTCCGCTTCGCAGTGAGTCAGCTTCATGGCGATCGGGATAAGCATCGAGAAGAGGGCCACTATGAGAGAAGCGAAGAAGAATATTCCTACTGGGGTTTGCAGATCGGCCGAGAACCGCCACCGCAGCACCGAGAGAATCCCGGCGACGTAGAGCAGTGCGCAAAGCCACCAGTTGTTGACGAACGGCAAGCCTAGCAAGAAGCAGGTGAGGAAGACGAGGATGTAGGCGAGTACGACGACGTCCCAGGTGCGGATATGAGGCTTGGCGGAGGGACCTGGGAATGGCGGGTAGATCTTGTGCTCAGGCATCACAATCTGCAACGAAATGAAATTATGAAAACTAAAAGAGCATTTGGAGTGACAGATCAATTGGAAGAAACGACGCGACAGTTAAGGACAGCGGGAAAACATAGGCTACCGTATAAAGTTGTTTGAAACAAAGTTACCAAGAAAGAGTCCCTCTCCATGACCGCTGAGCTATCCCTAAGACTAAAAGAAGACATGTCGAGGAAAAACAACGGAAACTGAGAACGCAAGCGATAAAAAAGGTGGGAATGGTACCTTTCGCATGTGATGCACTCCTCTGGGCATAAAAGGAAAGCGCTTCCATCGCATTGGGAAGCCTGAAAACAAAGTCCCACTAGTCCTAAATACAACATTCACGAGAGCCATCTCCAATAATGCACAAAAACAGAATTCGAGATCCAGTGCTGTCACGGGAACGGACTCAGCGGCAGGGAACTCTGGACTTTGTTCGTTCACGGCCTTATCGGAGTGGGTACATACGAAATCGCAAACAATCTGCGTAGCGCGTGAAGAAGAGTTGTTCAAGCAAAAAACAGCGGTATATCAAAGATCTCCCCTTCCAAGATCAGATCGTTCACATGTCGGGTATGGACCGCGAGTGGCAAGATGCTCTGACTGGTGGTGCTCTAACTCCGGCCATGAACGTGCGTGAGTCAATGCAAATACATGCGACGAGTGGCGAAAATATTGACGGTTTCCTTCATGTTAAGCCTTCATCTCAGCTATGAATGGCAAAACAAACCCTATGAAGAAGGTGTCGGTCACCGGGTTATGGCAAACTAAATCGCGTGGGCTGGAAATAAATGTGAAGTTTAGATTGAATATTGGCATCCAAAAGATCAAGGTTCATCCTGTAATCTTCTATGTTGGATCATTTCCACTGGAAACTCTTTTTTGCAGTGCCACTTTTGTGCATAAGGCCATGACCTCTCGAAATACTGTAAGCCGCTGCACGACGCATGAGTTCTTGAACGATCCACTGAGAACTACTGTGAACATCAGATATGGATGGCATAAAAGTTAGACTGGAAGGATGAAGCTACGGAATCCGCAAAACAAGACCAGGAAAATTAGGAAAGCAAGATGAGTCGAGAATTTCACAACGCCAGAGCACACACAAACACGAGTAAACGCCGATGGAGGGGACCAAAATCGATGGGAGTGAATCGGAAACATCACACGACGCTCAATGGACGGGCGGGTGGAGGACAAACAAGCATCAACTGGAAAGTGCAATTGGCTTGTAGTTCTGCTCGGCGAGGTGATGTTTGTGCCGTGCCGAGTCCCCGATGCAAAACATCAAAACAACGTTGGAATATCGAACAGAACAGGAGATGATCGAAAGGAAAGTTATGAGCGGGACAAACTTTGTCGAAGATCCATTTACGAAGCTCTTTATTGTTATGCAGTAGCTCGACAGCTTCTGACCTACTGCACAATCCTGCGCCAAGGTATGTATCGTTTTAAGTTTGAGCCTACTCAGAGATGTCGCTTTAAAGAAACTGCTAGATTCTACGCAGTGTTTACTGCACCCAAAACCCAAAACGGCCAGTGACTCACAGAAGCGTCAAAGACCTAAACCATTCCTGAACACGTAGGTAAACAACTATGTCATGTGGAAGCACCAGGATCTCCCTGACCCACTATTTATGGTGATATGAAATACTATGTACACAAATAAAAGTGCATCAGCTGTAGAGAAGAATTATCATCCGTGCGAGGCGAACGTGTGGATGAGGCAGAAGAGTCCGATTCCTTCCACGACGAGGCCGCAGGCGAAGAGGAGCTCCAGGCATGGATTCTTGAAGTCAAGGGTCAAGTACCAGCGGAGGGTGACGAGCGTGAGGAGTATGGCCATGATGATCTGCCATTCCGGGTTGCTGACCAGCCGGAACTGGACGAGCGAGAGGAGGGCGTATATGAGGATGGCAAGCGTCGCCGAGAGGTCGAAGCAGAAGAGCCCCGCCTCAACGCATAGGCTGGAGCGGCGGATCCGAGTAGGCGCAAAGAGAGCTTGACGTTTGGGCGCCTCAAGGTCGAAGGCCCCGTAGTCGAAGGCGTACTCACGGAAGTTCTGCTTCTCCGCCTGCGGGGGCTGAGGACGGAAGAGCGCGAAGACTGTCGGCGGTTTGGACATCTGTAGACGAAGGCAATGGTGCGCGGGTGATAACGCGAGGAGCGCCTCGGAGGCGCGGCTGTGGGGATGTTGACGACGTTCGATTGATTGGGAGTTCGGACGGACGCGCTCCATCGCTATTTATATGTACAGGGCAGGAAAGACCGCTTAGGTTACGTCACTCTGACACATTTCCGCGTTCGGCACAAAGCCGTTCTGAAGAGCTGTCCGAATCACGGGTCGCAAGACGAGGCCATTGAATGTTCTGGTCATCACGCTGGAATATCTGGACGGAATCGAGGATATAGCGATATGGCTTCTTTCTTGAGTTGCACGTTTTACACAAGGACCCTGGACACTGACCGTTTTATCCACCCCTGAAACAACGACCTGACACAAAATTATGTACACATGACACAAATAACAACGAGTAGAATACACGTATGCAACTTCACTCCAATGACTGCCGTTGGAGGGAGACCTTTGTGATCTTCCTGCCGCACATCGCACAGATTCCCTTCTGGTATGCGCAAGTCGCGCAGTAGTGGCATCCCATTTTGTGTGTTGAGTGGTTGCAGATTCGGCACTTCTTGAAGTCCTCTTTCGCTTTAAATCTGAAATCCATAACTGTAAGGTGAAGCAGCCAAACGTCTATAGCTACTGTATCCCGAAGCCAATACACTAGTACTCTCTGATAAGTGAAGTAAAAGAAAGCGAACAGATTAGCGGTTTGACGTATCAGCGAACTTAAGATTAAAAACCCTGGACCGATAATGGTCACAATAAATAGCTCCAAAAAGGGTCGAAAATATTGACTTACTTCTCCTGCGCGCTCAGTAGCTTGTTTTCTGATGTGATCTTCTTCGAGGACTGACCAGGTTTCGTCTCCAACTTGGACTTGCGCACAGTCGTCGTCGCAAGGCGACTCAACTTCGTTTCGCCTGAAAACCACAAGAATGTACACAAATCATTGGGCGCGATTCGCGACGAACATTTTTCGCAAACCATCTTGTCGTGTACGCCAAGTGACACTTCTTCTGTTGTGCTTGGAGGCGGCGATTGCCGTCAGGGATATCACGTTCGTTCTTCGGAGTTGCACGGCGGCGGTGCTGGGATGACCTCGACCGCTTGTTCGCCTGAAGAAGTCACGTACTGACCATCCTATTCAACGATCATTTACTATTCGGCAAACGCGCATTTACTAAAGAAATCGACCGTCAGAAACTACTTTTGAGGAGCCTGTTCAGCCAATGCGTTCGCGACTGTACACCTGTTGACGTCGTCCTTGTCATAGTTACCGTCGCGCTGCCACCGTCGTGGCCATCAACGACCGCGTTCCCGTGTTTTCAGTCAATATTCTGGCTGGTCAGATTCCATTACCGAATTTCTATCCCAGTAAAAACAATACGAGGGTTCTATCAGACCCAAACTACTTCGCGAGAATCCCATGAATAAAACGATGAATGAAAGACAAGAAATGGAGACAAAGAAGCTGCTAGAAAGAAGGAATGTTGAATATCAGGTTCGTGTTCCTAATGTGCTTTTTTCAATCTTACCATCTACGCTGACATAATCCCCATATTAAACATCTGATAATGGGTAAGGCGTGCCAATTGATTCTATCCTTACAGGCCAATTGGTTCCTTATTGAAGGCGAAAAACAGATGACTAATTTGCTCAGTGATCAGTTTGCGCCTATTTCTAATGTCCTTGCTCTGTCCTGTTTTTTGGTAAAAAAAAAACCCAGAAAGGAGCCACGCAAGAACGCTAATGATCTGATCTAGCTTAATCAGCAGGCACTTACATAAAAGACACTTCCAGACAAATCCAACTTTCGGAAAAGTAGCAAAAAGACGCAAATGTAACTATGATCGACTATACTCGTTAGGGTCGCAATATGCTACAAGATGGACGGAAGCCGCGTAGCGCTGATTCCGAAAGAAACGAAGGTGCCCTGGATTC
>JADLIF010002489.1:0-12108 GCA_016648015.1 Steinernema khuongi | reverse complement strand
TATTTTTTAGATATGTTCAGAGAATTGAATGTTTGTCTGTATATCGGTCATAACCGGTGAATTTCCACATTTTTGAATAAAAAAGCTATTCTAAAAAAGTAAACTGAAATTGAAAATTGAAAGAAATTAATTGCAAAATCGTATTCCGAGACATTTTCTGCAAATAGTAATTTTTGGTGGTCGCACTTTTTTCCAGTTACACAATACTCAACGGCATGTGTATAATCGTAGTCATGTAAATTGAAAAAGTTTATATATTTTGCGAATTATAAATGTTAATGCGCATAGGTATAAATATAAATATGAATATTTTCGTCTTATACGATGCCCGATTTTTCCAGACGGGTAACTTCAGCTCAATTTTCCTGTTTCCGAACTCCGCATTGCGGTCAACCTTTATATTCATCATCAACAGAGTCTCTTCTAGCGCAAACTACCTTGAATTTTTCTTCGAAAAAAAGAAGACGCCTTTGTGCGTCACTCTCACACGTCCACATTCTCCGCGAATCGCCCTTCCATTGAACTGTACCATCTTTATTACATTCTGTTTCAGTCAACCTTCAAGTGCAATTTTTTAGTCCGTTCTATTTTCAAGTTTTCGTGCTGCTGGAGACCCTGCACGTTTTCATTGACTACGCGCACTGTCCGATGCGGAATTCGTCTACTTTAATTGGCTCTTCCCGGGTTTCATACGATGAAAACAACAATTTGTCAAGAAGCAAAGGCTACACTTCCTGCGACCAATTAAATTCACATCCCACACGTTGGTTTAAGTTCCTGCTTTGATGTTATTTTTTCTCCAAGAAAGAGAGTGACGTTTTTGTTTGCGTTGAAACGAGCTACAGTAACCTTTGGGTCACACGGAAGCCGCTCAATAACATAACATTATTTAGTTATATGTTTTCATAGGGGAATTAACCGGGTTCCGTGCGGGTGGAATCTGTTCTAGAAGGGGAAAATACCCACGTTGTAGCCGCCAGTTAAGAAAAACCGTCGATTGTTGCTATTGTCCACAAAGCAATCATCGTTAGGTTATTGTGATCTCTGTATGCAACGGCTGGAAAACAACATAGCCACAATCGACTCTAATGACTGACACCCTCTACCGCCACCGTTTCCAAAAAAAGGAGCCGCCCTCAGGGTCTAAGGACTACAGTATTGTTCTTTACATCGATAGTCTGTTGACAAGTGATTTCTGAAGAAGCAGACAAGTGAAGTGATGTTAGAATTTTTGGACAACGAGTCATGTTCCAGAGATTCTCTTTGTTGGTTCTAACGCTGACAATTGAGCAAAAGTAACTTACTTCGTTAGTCAAGACCATTTGTGTCCTTTAAGTGAACTTTTGCTCTTGTCCATTTGGTGTTAACATTTTTGAACGTGTTTGTTTCAGCAAAAAAAATTGTTACAAAGCGTTTTGTTACAAAATTTTTAAGGAACAGAACAGTTTTTAGGGAAAACAAAAAAAGAACTGGCGATCTCCTGTCACTTCACCCTTCTTTCTTATGGATTTTAGATTCTTGATAAATTTTTGTTCTATCGTTTGGACGAGATAAAAAAGATGAAAATAGTCGATTGTCTGTTGACAAGTGAACCTTTCTGAAGAAGCAGACAAGTGAAGCAATGTTTGAACTTTTGGTCGCTGGTTAATGCTGGTTAACGCTGACAATCTAAGGAAGCTTATTAGAAAAAAGAAAACAAGGAACTGGCGATTTTTTGTCACTTCAAATTTTAGATTTTAGGACATCAGTAGATAAAAAGATGTTGAAGGGAAGGGGCAAATGATGGTCAGATTAAAGAGATTAGGCATTTGCTAATCGCCCTATTTCGTTATCTGTTTCCATGAACTGTTTAGTACCGTACTCCTTTAGTCCAGAAAGAAGCAGAAGGACATTTAGAAAGTAGGGCAAGAAAGTATATTCCGCAGCCCTTGAATTTCATATGTGATTAATTCTGAATGTTGTCTCGGAGCCATATTCTTTTCTTTTAGCCCAAATTTTGCCACTACGCGATCATCTGTGATCGCTACTTGATTCCAAACGACTTCCAGTCACAGTCTGTGCCATTGTCCTACACTGTCTGGGCCTTAGAAGTTCCCTCGACACGTCTTCCACGCGTGAGGTCACGAAACGCTCTTTTTCCGCTCTTTTAAACCCTTCCGCTCGGACTCTCTTCGGCGACCGCGTCCTCGCGTGGTCTTCGCTCGCCTCGTTCTACTACTATAAGAAGCTGCGCGCGCATACCGTAGGCGTTGTCCGGAAGTCTTAGGCCCCCCGGTGGCGTCATCAGGTGCACCTCAGCCTCCTCACGGTCGTTGCTCCAAGAAGAACGCCCCATTTGATGACACACGCCTCTCGAAAATCTCGATTCTCAACCTGGGCGCTCGCGACGCGGCTGGCGGGGCGTCGCGGATGGGCGTGGCCGGGCGGCCCCCCGCGAGTAGTTAATATAGGACGCCAACCCGCCTCTTGCCATTTGTCATCGCTTGCCGAGGCAACCACCGCACTCTTCCAGAGTTCTCCAGTCCAGAAGAGGTCCTTCCGCAGGTTCCCGTCCTCCAACCCATCGCCATGGCCTCCATCAACATGCTCATCTCGTTCGGCCTCGTCGCCGCCATCGTCTCTACCGTATCCGCGCTGACCTGTTACGAGAACGACGCCGACGTAAGTGTTCACCCCGCCCCCCTGAAGTCTCTAGCCCTGTTCGTCTTCTAGGGCAACATGTACCAGGTCACGAATTCCACGTACAAGTACTGCGCGCTGATACCTGAAACGCAGACCAGTCGAGGCCGACAATTCGGTCTTGGACCCGAGAGCGACTGGACCGAGGCCTACGACCACACGTTTAACATGTCCGACTCGGTCTACCGTATCCTGACTGTGTGCATCCTTGAGGTGGGACTCGCCCCGTGTAGAGCTCAATCATCGGAAGCATTTTAGCGATACGACTTTGGTCAAATCTACGCCTCCAGCTACAAGGAGTTCATGTTCCGCTGTGTGTGCAACTACGACCTTTGCAACTTGCACACGACGTTCAACGCCTACCTGCAGGGCGTGAAAGCGCAGCTTTCTGACGATATGCTCGTTTCCAACCAGGGAGCGTTGTTGTAGAGCTCGAGCTCTACCTCCACCTTCTATTAACCCAAGGATCGCCAATAGATTGTAGTATCATCTTATTCTATTTCACTGTTTCATTCACATGCATCTCCATATACCGGTCTCTGATCTCGATAAACAAGCCCTGAACTGTTGCCACCCCTCCTCCTCGTTTAGGCGTCGTTCCCCTCATCTTCTGTATGCACATCGAGAGACATATCTCTTGGCGCTTCCCTCCCTTACTCTCCTCTTCCTCTCCCAGCTCTCCGTTTCACAGTCCTGCCGCGCCACTCGTTTTGTACCCCGTCGCAGATACGGTCCGTGTACGGACATATTTATTGTACAAGTATAGAATGAATTTATTTATATAAACAACTGCAATTCCAAACGTGTGCTTTGAAGGGGAGGTCCGGGTTACGGTAGGTCGGAGATGACGTGTGCTGTGGGGGAATAGCCTTTGCATCAGCTGCAGTGTTCCACGAATTGGCTAAATTGATAGCTCGTCACTTTATGCTACTTCTCCTAGCTCCTCTCTCAGGGGATTACACAGTGGGAATAAAATATTGTCGACAGAAGAACCAATGCTATGCCACGTTTTGAGGCTTTTTAGGATTCACATTTCTGAATTGTCACACTACTCGGGTAATTTATTTTTGCCTGGTCTTGACAAATTCCATTCTTTAAGAACATAAGACGAGTAATATATAGAATAAAACTTAACATTGGCAGATTCTATCTCTGTTGCCTCGAAGCCACTGTTCGACGGTAAATTAAAATCAATCACTTTTGACAATGAGCGCTTTGCAACGTAGTCCAAGCCTTTTGGATTCATATTTTTGTATCTTTTGCATGGACCTTGATTTAAGCGGTTAAAAAATGAAATAAATTCTTGCCCTATATTTGGTTAATTTTTTAATTAACAATGCACACATCAGAGAACTTTACCGCCAAAGTGTGGGGAGAACATAAGATGAATAATACATAAAATAATTGTCCGAAAATCACCAAATTCTATGTTCCTTCTCGTAACAAATATTGTTTTTTACATTGTTTACAGGGAAATTTTTAGAGGTTTTAGGGGTTTGGACGGAAATTTTGAAAACAAATATTTCGACACATTACCTGGTTCTCTATTTATTTTTAGGACTCTTAAGTGTAATTTGGAAACGGGAATAGCATTAAGTACGTAAGTATGTTTGAATTCATATTTTTGTATGTTTCTTGCAAAGACCCATTCGGCGGCGAAGTAAATTTTTGCATGTTCCCTAATATTTGGTTAATTTTTGAATTTTCGATGTAAGGGGCACACGCCGATCAGAGAACTTTATCGCTAAAGTCCGGGGAGGACATATGATGAATTATACACAGAATAATAGTCCAAAGATCGGCAAATTCTATGTTTCTTGTCATGACCAATGATCCAGTCAGTTGTCCCCATGAACAGAAATGAAAGCGAAATTTTTACAGGTTTTTTGCAGGAAAATTCTTTGTCGTTTTAGAGGGAAATTCTGAAAACGATATTTCGACACATTACCTGCTTCTTAGTTATTAAAAACGCTTCTTCTAATGGTTAAACAATTTTTTAAACGCTTAAACAACAAAGAGAGGTGTCCTATTATTCCGCATCGTACTGTAATGATTTATGTTTGCCGCTTTAATTAACCATTTTTTTAATTTCTTAGCACATTCATTTTTGGTTACTTCGTTCAGCGCCAAGCTGGTTCATTCATTTGTTAATGTATTTGTTGATTATTGGAAGGTTACATGACTTCTGACATTTGTTTTTCGATCACTCATTTTTCTCGGAGTGTTTGCATAAATTCTGATATTGTTCTGAGAAGGTGACATTATGACACATACTTTTTCTGTTGGGGCGAATGTAATTGTGCGCTCAACAAATGACAAAAACAAGGTTTAATTGGGTTTGTGCTTGTGGGTGGGTGCTCCGTTCAAAGATTAAAGCTTATAGTATATGGTAGAAAAAACACGCAGTAGAGCCGTATGAACAGACAATTATCCAATGCTTATATTTTTATTTTTGTCTATGGCTTTTTTCACTCTTTTTTCTCATTTACATTATAGAAGTCTAAGAGATGTTAAAGAAGGGATGACGCAAAGATAAAAGAATACTTCATGTTAGAAACATGTTTGATTATAGAGGGAGGCTTCACATACATTTTTTACACAGCTTTAGTTCGACTTTGGAAGACCATTTCTCTACACAGTTGTGATGAGGACTCAACCATAATCAATTTTTGCTCGGAATCTACCGGTCCGTCCGTCAACAATGTCCATTTCTTGGATGGTTCAAGCGATTTCAGCAATGGTCACCTTCCGGATTCCAAATGCGAAGATTACAGAACGCCAACTTGTCAACCAGCCAGCTATCAACACACAGATACAAATTTGTTTTTTATATATTTTTCAAGTGTTCAGATTTTTGCATTTTCTACAGATGTGTACTTGAAAAAACCCATTAGCTACAGGTCAATAATACTTTATTACGCCGATATGTGCATGTATCTATTGTACTAGGAAGCCGGACGCAGTTCTCTATTTATATAGCAGAACAGCTGGAGAATTTCAGAACCATGCATCACATTTCTGTCAATTTGCATGATAATATAGGTCGAACTATCAGTGGTCACCTGTTGCGTAGCCAAAGCAAGCGAAATAGAATGCTTAAGTTTCACTATTGGTCATAACTGATGACGAAACGCTTTGTAGCACCAAGTAACGAACTAATACTGGATCATAGGTTTAAAAACACTTTATTGAAGGCCTACTTGTACGCGTAATCATGTATTTTGTTTTCTATATTTTTGGCCGGAAAGCGACGTACATTCACACCGCAAAGCCGAGCGCACGGCGTAAAAGTATAGCCTTGCCTTTATATAAACAATGTGCACAAATAAAATCACCCTTTAAGATCATTGAAGAATTTTCTCATTGGAGAAAATTAGATGGTAGAACATTTTTGAATCGTTGGTATGCGATCTTAAAATGCGATATTTAAGAAAGCTTGGAAATTTTTTTCCTCCTGCCTGTTGACATATTTCTCTGTTAGGAATAAGTGACAGAGTAAGCAAAGAGGAAACGGAAGCGCTTCAAATTCTACACCGTATTTTTTATATTTCTGTTCGCCGCTGAAGACATTAAAATATCAGCTTTGGAATGCCATGCCCAATTCGAAGTGATTAGTGATACAAATCATACCGTATTGCATTTCGCATATTTTCGCACTTCTTACTCCATATCAAAAATTCGCAGGATCTTTAAAGGTGTTTCCATATTTTATCTGTCTGTATTTAGAAGATTCCGGTTTTCCAAAGACGGCTAACGCATTAAAATTCCGAATCCTAAATGCCAAGTGAATAAAGAGAGTATTAAAATTTTCCCCTTCTGATGTCCCCTGCCACTGACTTACCACGGGAACTCTTGCAGCGTCATATTGAACAACGGATGCGAAGTATCTCATAGATCCTGAATTCATCCTAAGCCGCATTGTCCCGTTGAACTTTACTCTATGCACATATATATAACTATGTATGCGCGCAGCACGTGGCTTCTGGTCTTTAAGAGCCCCTCTTTTAGAACCCCGAGGTTCTCCTAACTGAAAATTCCTTTGATCTTCGGTCGGCAACAACAAGATGGTGGCGGAAAAGTCACGCCGAGGACAGAGGCGGCGAGGGCATTAAAATGCTATTTTTTCCTGCATTTCAGATGAGTTCGTTTAAGTGTATGTACGTCTGCGGATGTACCGTAGTCGGCGACTTAAGATCAGCAGAAAGGCAGGAATCGTTCCAAAAGGGCGCAACCTCTTTTTGCGGTGGAGCCTAGGTACTTCCGGTGTCTCCGGACTTTTGTGGTCGCCTGCCACAAAAGGCTGTACTTTTGGAATTAGATGCGCTTCGCATATAGAATTCGATGACCTTTTAATCGGAGAGAAGACGTCACTTCGAGTAGGCGCACGCGGATTTTCCGCTTTGGGCCATCGACCAGGGAAGAGGCTGTGGAGTTTTAACAAATGTTGGGAGCATTAAATATGGATGGGGGCGCATGTGTAGAGAAGGAAGGGGAAGCTACAAGTTCGGGGAAGTCGCTGGATTCGGGGCATGATCATAGAAACATTATGGAAACTTGCAGAAAAAGACGTGATGATAATACGATATTTTTGCCTTAAGGTCGTAGGCCGCAACATGTTATACAAAAAAAGTAAAACTCAGGTGTTTTTAATTTTATTTTTGTGCTTGATGACTGCAGAATCTTATTTCCCCTTTTCAATATTTTTCAATACCAATGGTCTCGCCACGGTGGTCCGAACGAATATGCTTTCTGATTCTTCTTCGTCGTGGAAGGACCATATTATCTCATTATTCACTTATTTTCAGGCATTCCTCAATTTTTTTTCCTTTATCATACTCATGTTTTGTTATTTTTTATTTATATAATTTTTACTGACTTCCTATGTCTACATATTATTCGTTGTCGCCTCATTTTATATCTCGTCATGTTGCAGCCTTTTTTTTTTTGTGATATCATTTGACCAAAGAACCACGGTCCTTTTGCCGTCCTCTATAACCTCCAACGCTAACATTGTGACACGTCGTTTTTTCTGTCTGTTCCCACGGACTCACCACATCACATCACCACAATAAAATGTTTCCATTCAGAGGTGCGTGGCTTTCGTCTCGCGCAGCCCGTTGTTGCGCACCCTTCTTTTATTTTCGCGACATTTCTGGCTTTCCCAGAAAAGCTTGTTTGCATCCAATTACCATTACCTCCCATTGTTGTGGAAAGTGCCCGTTGCGGGTGTGATTATATTGTGTTTTCCACGCGAGCATGTTTTGACTGCAACACACGCTGTTTCCAAGAACCACAAAACACACTGTCTCGTGGTGGATCAAGGCTTCCAGGCTGGAAGGGTCAGGAGTATCTGCAGTGGTAGCCAGAGAGTTTAATCAAGTTAAAAAATGAAATAAATTCAGAAAAACACAAAATGTTGCATCTTTTGTTGAAGGAAAACATTGCGTAGAATATAACTGACTCACTGTCAGTTCCGGCAGATATCTGACAACTTGGATGAATAGAACTAGCGGATGTGACGTGCACATAGCACGGTGACATGCCGAAGGAAACTCAGAACCGATCGTGAGTCTTCGCCATAGGCACTACAATCACCGCGGGTCATGATTACAAATTCGAGGTTGTAAATTCCGACTACGTGAGGTATGCAACGGCCTGAATTTATCTTTGAATGTCATTAGATTAAGTGCCACAAGTCTGACGTAAGTTGGTTATTTGCAAACGATCATTTGTTGCGCACTCGGCGATTAGATAAGCTCCAAGGGTCAACGGGGAAGTCTATTGTGATCCACGCAACTCCGATATGGCACGTCACAGATACGTCAAAACAAACAGATTGTGCAAACAAAAGCGTAACTTTAGGAATCGCAAGCACTCATTAGGACAATTTTTGTTTTTTTACAAAAAAAATTTTTCGTGCTTATTCTTCTTACAAAAGTATACTTTTCCAAGACAAATAGTCGTATAGCAAAATATTATATGCATCTGCCAAATTCAACAACAACAGCGAATAATAAATCTCATCCCTTTCTGTTTAAAAAAATACAATAAAGGAACTCAAAAATTTTTCATTGAATAATTTCATGTTGTTCCTAAGCAAAAATTACTATAACGATCAGAGGTTAAGCATTAACCAGGATTAAGTCGACAACTTAACGGATTAATCCAATATCTCGGGTAGCGTGCTAACTTTATTTTTTAAATCAATTGGGACCTGTTGCCATTCAGACCAGCGATGCAGTTCCTCATTAACTGACAAAAATGAGATTTACATTGGATATGATTTATTGATCTTTCATCTTTTTGTTTGGTTTTTTTCACGTACAAGTGAAAGTTTCTTCGATGTTAAGAAAAATAATCTTCAATCCTCTAGGTCGCCACAAACGTGTGTTTTCCATTTCTGCTTTTCCATTTCTATGTTTCTGTATAATTGACAAAAATAATCGAATAAATCAACTTCTCTCATATTTTGCACGTCAACCATGTAATCAAAACATGACTGCAATTTCAAATTTTTGGTTGTTCCAAGTAAGACCTTTTCTAAAATAAATACGTAAATATTTTACAATAAAATACCTACTCTCAATTGCATGTGGTTTTCTCAGATAACTCCCACATCGCACGCTACGAACGCCTAGAGCACAACAAAGGTTCGAAAGAAGGATAACAAAAGGTTGAGTGGAAAACATGCACAACAAACCGACTTTAATAGAATTCCTGATGTTGTTCCTTTTTTGTTTAAGTAGTGTTGTAATTTTCTGAAAAATGGTCAACTAAAAAGTTAAGCAAAATCCCTGAAAATCAAGCAGTGAGGTAGGGATAGGTTTTTAGGTGGTGCTCTTATTTTTGGTAATGAGCGCTTCGAACTTACTTCGAACTCAATTTTCATTTTTTTTTTATTTTCTATCGAAGTCTTTAAAAACAGTACTGTTGAAAGTGTTGAGGGGTTAAAAGTGGGAGCTGGATTTTTATGCACAAACATCAAGTTCTCAAGTGCCTTCCAAGTCCACAAAAAGAAGGCTTATCCTACTTTTCACGGATAGACTTAATTTTTCTAATATTAAAAAAATGTTTGGAAGCGCATTTTCACGGAAGCCTGTGATGAGGAGTATCAAGTGTCACGTAAAGTTAAGTGTAGTTTGTAGATAGGATTTTGGATTAGCCACAGTGAACATTGAACACACTTAGATGTATAATGGAAAATTTATGGAATGTTAAAAATATACGAGGAACTGGTTCTAAGAGTGTTTCCATTTTTTTTATTGTTCTACGGAAACTACAGGTTTTACGCCAAGTCGACCAAACTACAACGCTAAAGAGCATCAGTTCTGTTCCATAATCGCTTGTAGCTGTGCACAAATTTGTCAGCTCGGAAGTTCTTGTCCTGGAGGGGTTTCGAAAAATATTTTTGACGGCGATTCTCATGTCCTTCATCTTACATGTCTCCACAGTGTACCGTAGAACTCCGCTTGCTTTGGTCACTATTGCTCTCTCGTGCACATGACGTCCATAGCTTATTTATTCTCATCCTTTGGCATATCACTCGCGATTGTCTTGCCGCATGTGTGCCTCCTCCGCGAGAACACTCACAGTGTAATAAAAAGTCGTTGATGACACACGTCAAGCACAAGTTGCGAAACGTGTGATTTTTCTCACTCAATTTCATACTTTAAAAATTGGAAACATTGTGTCAAATGCGTCAAAAACACCACACAAGTCACGTAAAACGGTAAAAAAAATCTCTAATATCATCAACACTTTAAAAAGTGATAATGGGATGTGATAGTTGTGCTATTCTCATCATTATAGTATCCCGTTTGTCCTTTACATGTGATAAGAGAAAGCATTATATCTAATACGCAAAAATTGTAAAGAATTTTTGGGTAGGATGCATTGTCCAGAAACCTAAGAAGAAGTAACTTCTATCAATTTTTTCTAATTTTTTTCTAGTTTTTTTTCTATAGCCTTATCATAAGGTCTATTATAAATCTTAAGATTTTATTTTATCAGATTTGGTACGTCGTAAACAGCTTCTGCTTAAGGCGTGCAGTAGGCGTACCGTATCCCGAGTGTTAATCCAGTTTCTCAAATTCGACCTTTCGTATTCCACCTAAAGCGTTTCACTTTCTCCCACATTTTCTGAGAAATTTAAATTATGCGTTAATGGCTCCACACGTCTTCCCCACAGTGCTATTGTTCGCATCCCCCTTGCGGCAGCGGTATGATGACAACAAGCAATTTTATCGTAATGGAGCGCGTCACAAAGAAACGATTACGTCGAAGTAAACTTCTTTGTCAGAGCGGTAATTGTTGAGCGGTTTTTCGAAAGAACAACAATCGAATTTATCGGGCCTCGGGACGATATTATGCAGAAAGCAGGTGACGGCGGAGATGATTGACAGCGGAACGCCGGATCAGCTGGAAAACTATGCAAAGGGAGAGTGACGGTGACGGTCCGTGCTTTCGGAATGGAGCATCACGCGCTCGCACGTCGTAAAGATCGACTGAATTAAGGAAAAACAAATCGTAGATTATTGGAGCACTTGGTGGTTGGTGTTGGGGGACTTGTCTTCTGCGAGCTACTGCAGCTACACGCATTGTTGTACAAACATAAAAAATACCGTATGTGTCTGTCAGAATTTTTTCATCGTGTGTCTTTGGCCAGCGGTAAGATGACAGGAAAAACCTCCGCAAGTTTGCTTCATTTTTTGCTAAATTTTGCTTTTCGTTTCAATTGATCACAATCAGTTTACTCTTGTTGGCCCTCTCGATGAACCCGGCATATATTCTGTGAATTCGGTCAGAGTGTTTTGTCATCTTTGCGTTTGTTATTTCATTCTTTAACTATGAATTGAAAATTTAAATATTGTGTAAAAACGTCTTTGCGATGTTTCGGACGCAAATAAAAAAAAAGCATTTCATAACGTCGAAAGGAAAGAAATTTTTGTATCGAGTTTTTTTGGGCCGAAACTACGCTGAAATTGAAATTACACCCTTTTGTAAAGTGTACACACCTTGTTTCAATCTTTGAGACAAAAATATTTTGACCGGTTCTTTGTTTTTACAGGCTAACATTTAAAACAAAGCAGCTCGCTCACAATTTATTTATGTATTTAGGCGGTGACCAATTGTTTTGTCATCAGCGGCGGAACTTAATTTGAAAGGGGTGCGTTATGTAATACCTAAAAATAGCATACCGTACAGCGAATTGCTAAGGACTTCTCACTAGATAAAACGAATTAGGGTTGCACGGATAAATGACAACACACATGCACCACATGACAACACACATGCAACACACCGGTCTTTCATTTTGTGTTGGTGGTGAGCGGTCGGACCGTTCCGCTGCTCTCTGAGTTAGCGGTCGACCTCCGTCCTCTACCAATCAAATGATTGCCCCGGCTCCTAGTAGGCATGGAACACCCTGGA
>JADLIF010002487.1:0-15963 GCA_016648015.1 Steinernema khuongi | reverse complement strand
ATTTTGTCTTTTGGGATTTTCAAACCAATTACACAAACGCTCGAAATTTGCGAAAAACTCTAAAGTATGTCAACCAGGTACTCCCGTCACGAGAACCCGGAGGAAGCTCATTTGTGCACCGAGTATAACTACAGTGATCTCTTTCAGGCCCCTGGATATAATGCTCGGAGGTTCCATATATAAATGGATCGGAAACGTTTTTATATACAATAGAAGTCTCTGAAACTAATGGGAAGAAAGTCCAAAAATAAGAGTGCCTTGTAAGGACATAAAACGGATATAAAATGATCAACAAACGTCAAAAAATACATTTTCTGACCCGTGGATGTACTATAAGCAGCTATGGCCAATGTACCAACGGGAAGACTTTGGTCATCCACCCGTGTCAGTACCCTCGTAGAGTGTAGTTGATATTTGCATCGCTATCTGTCGATCAAATTGTTTTTATCAAACAGCCAACTGCATCGACTCCTTTTGTTGTGTCGTAAGGAATGCACGCGTCCTGTCACAGTGTCCTGTCCACTCTTATCATATGTTCCTCCTCCCCTGCCTGCTTAGACGGACTCCGCGTCCTTATCACTCCATTGGACCCCTCATTGGCGCTACGTCCCCTTTACTATAACTTTGGCCTTGACCGTCTTGCGCATCTCCTTGCCTAGTGGGGTTTTCGGAAGTGAAAATTGAAGTGGTCAAGTTTAAGTGGGGTCAGCGTAGAAACTCAATTCTATGGGGAATAATGGTCCGGATTTTTTTGATCTTTAGAGGAGGGGGGGGGGGGGTGCTTCAGATAGGAACCTATGAGAAGATTTGAATAATATAGTGTTGTCTTCTGTCCCAAAAGGCGCCTCAAAGCCAAATATAACGCCCGCAATTGAACCCAACCAAAAATGTCCAATAATCGATGAAAAAAAGCACGACAACCTGGGTCTTGCTTAGCATCTGGGCTCTCACAGCTCACACCGCTATAAACTAAAGTAGGCGTTGTCTCCCAACACGAAAATACTCCAAATACGTCCCGATTTCTTTCCCTTTTTACTATTCAAACATGGTCAGATCATTTCCATCTTTCTACTTGTGGTAACCTTGAGGAAAACAATCCTAAGGCGGAGCCTCAGTCGGAAAGAAGCGTTTCTCTTTGCGTAATTTGCTGCGCTGTAAAAGGTAGTGCTACAAAAGCCCTCATTTTTGTGATTAGCATGTGATTGTTCGTTCGGATGGGGGGCATGCTAGTTGTAAACAAAAATACCGCTTAGCACTAATTCTATTCTTCTCTTCTTCACGCTTGCAAAGAATGACCAACTCCCGAGAGTCTCCAAAGTCTCCCAAAGGACCCAAATCTTTTGAATAGGCCTTTAAATAGGAGAGTGACCGTTCTGTAGGCGGTGACGCTTTTGTCGCCGAGCTCAATGGCGCCCTTTATGACTAAGATCAGATCAGCTAGACAACTGGAGCGGACTATACTTTGGACACGTGTGCTTATCGCCGCGTACAAGGGCGAGCGGGTCTCCGGACAGCCTTGTTTCCCTCCTGAGACGCCGTGTCAAGCATGCGCCATTTCAGGTCGAGCACAATGGATTGGCTGGAGCGGAACCGACCTCTCAGCCAGATGCTCCTGGCGTCGCTCCTAATGTGGGCGGTCGGACCGAGTCACTACCTAAAGGTCGCCGCCGCCTACGTTCTCTTTCGGATCTTCAGTTCGGAGCTCGCCATGCGCTGCGTCAAGACACTTCCCAGGGACCTCAAGGGTCTGGCACTCCTCGTCAAGGTGCACGTGCGGATGAGGGCGGCCTTCAGGGCCAACCGACCCATCTCGGACATGTTCCTCGAGGTGGTGAAGCAGCACCCGGACAAGGAGGCCGTCGTGGAGGTGGAGAGTGGCAAGACGCTTACTTTCACAGAGCTGAACGCCCTAGCCAACCAGTACGTCAACTACTTCCAGGTGGGTTTCTGCTCTGTAATAGAGGCTAGGAGAAGTTTGGCTTTCTACGAGCCAGATATAAACAAACGGGGAAGACGGTCCCAAAGAGAGTTCTCAATAACACTTATGCGATAAAGTGGGAAATCAATACTTTATCATCAATACTATCCAGTTCAAATCAAAATTTCTGTTTTCGCATTGGCGCCCTTGACTATCTCATTTAAATTCACTCCGATCTTGGCTTTTTATCCAGGCCGAGATCGATACGAGACCGAAACCAAGCGAGGCTAAGAACGATGGAAGTAAAAGGGTAGCAGTAAGGGTAAAGGACTTCTGAACGAGAACGAAAGATGAGTTTTAAAATCAAAAATACGTAAAGAAGAGAACCTGACAAATTAAGTAAAAAATTTTTTTCCTATGTTATTCTATTTTTGTTTCCTTCTTGTACTCAAAGTTCGAGTTTTTTGGTGACCTTGAGTTTTTCAGTGTAAAGGCCACAGCGAGAAACAAAATGCACAACTGTTCCCAGAAACGTCCGTGGTGTATTGCAGATCACGGACGTTTTTGTAAAACATCACGGACTTTTCGGGGAACCGCGGACTTCCGAGCTAAAGCGAGAGATCACTTTAAACATCGAAGATGCGTAAAAATCAGAACCTTAAAAATCAAGTTTCAAGTAAGATCCAATTTGCTTCTCATTCTTGTTTACTTCATGTACTCTTTAAGTTCGAGGTTTCAAACAACAACTTTTTATCCCCCACCATTTATTTCGTTATCTCCTCTCAACTCAAGTGGACCAGCAGACAATAAACGTTGTCTTCGATTAGAGTGAAGGAAAACAAAGTCCACTTTTACCATCAGACCGAAAACAGGAAATTAAATTAAGCTTCTGTTGTTTGCCCAAAACAGCGAAGACGGAAAAGCAAAATGGATGTCCGACTCCTAAATTGCTTGATGGGGCCAGAGTTATTCGGTTATCTCCGTAGGTTTTAAGCTTTTGGAACCTTTGTGACTGACAGAAGCATTGTGACTAACACCGAGAGTCTCTCGAGGCTTTGATAAACCATATATGGTACTTCCTTGAAGTAGAGAGGGTAAAAGAGAGTTAAAAGGGGCAAATGTAGTGTGGATACATCATGTGGGGTCCTAGCACAAAATCCCATCTAACCACGACAAACTCTTCAGAGCATCGGATACCGAAAAGGAGACGTTGTCGCCCTCTACGTCGAGAACAGCGCCGCCTTCTTCGCCATCTGGCTCGGTCTCAGCAAGGTCGGCATCGTCACCGCGTGGATCAACTCGAACCTGAAGTTGGAGCCCCTGGCGCACTCCATCAAAGTTTCCAATTGCAAGTGCGTCGTCACCACGAGCACCCTTCTTCCGAGTAAGTATCCCAACCATCGGGATTCTGACTTAAGGTTAAACCGTTTCTAGCCTACAAGAACGCTGTGGAGAACGGCCTGCTCCCCAGGGAAACGCCGTTGTTCCTCGTGGACGACTCCGAAGACCGCTCGCTCTCCTTCACTTCCCTCGGGCGCGAGCTCGCCGAAGTGGCGGCCAAGGAGCCCACGCGACACGATGACGTCGACTTCAAGAGTTTGTGTCCTGTTTTGGAGGTCAGCGACGGACGAAAACATTCTAGGCGTCTTGTGCTACATCTACACCAGTGGGACGACAGGCAACCCGAAGCCAGCCATCATCAAGCACTTCAGGTAGATTGAGTTGTTGTCTTGGGTGTCAAGAAGGGGAAAGGATCTAAAGGTGGCCTGAAACCACTCCTAGAGTTCAAATGCTGTGTTTACTTTCATCGTTACTCGGCTATCCCAAGCTCCGAGCACAAGAATGGACGTCGAAAACAATAGAAAACTGGTTTGAAATGGGGTTAATCGAATAAAGGTCAACTGGCATGGTCGGAAAACTTAGGGTTAATGCGGATTGTCGTTGCGGGACCGATGAGAGCACAATTGTTTGGATATTCAGTTCAAAGATCACCTTTTCAATGGACGTCCGGACAATTTGAACCCGGAAGGTTTGCGCCAGCGCTAGCTCACCTTGCAGCGCAGGACTTTTGCCGATGATTCGAACATAATCGGTTAATACTGATCATGTTTCGGCTCTTGGTGTCCTTGACCTAACTTTTACTCTATATGCAGGACTTTGTAGCACAAAGAGAAGCTTTAAAATGGCCCTGAGAGTTGTTCTATTAGTAACATGCTCGAAAATATCCTAAACTCATTGCAAAACCATTTCAATGCTCTCCTGGGGCAAGAAACACCACAACCACAAGTAGCGTTGACCACTCGGCCAGAGAGGCCCCTAAGTTTTACTCTATCTGCAAGATTTTTGTAGCACAAAGCTTAAACATGACCCTAATAGTTGTTTTATCAGTAATATGCCCGAAAATACTCATTCTTAAGTTAAACTCATTGCAAATCCATTCCATAACGCATAAAAGTGGAGACCTAGGCTAGTCAAAAACCACCAACTGCACCAAGTAGCACTTCTCTCACTGTAAGACCATCTTCAGGTTCTACATGATGGCGATGGGGACGGGAAAGGCGTTCGGCGTGGTGCCCTCCGATCGGATGTACATCACGATGCCCATGTACCACTCGGCGGCGGGGATCCTCGGCGTGGGACAGTGTGTCACCCAGGGCGCCACGATCGTCATCCGCAAGAAGTTCTCGGCGACGAACTTCTGGCGCGACTGTGCCCGCTTCGGCTGCACGGGAAGCCAGTACATCGGAGAGATCTGCCGCTACCTCCTGGCGCAGAAGCCCTCTCCCGAGGAGCGCGAGCACCGCGTCCGAGTGATGTTCGGTAACGGACTCCGCGGGGAGCTGTGGACGGAGTTCGTGGAGCGCTTCGGCGTCCAGAAGATCGGCGAGCTGTATGGAAGCACGGAGGGCAACTCCAACATCCTGAACATCGACAACAAGGTGGGAGCCTGTGGCTTCTTCCCCATCTACCCCTTCCTGACGAAGCTGTACCCCGTGCGTCTGGTAAAGGTAGGCCAGGTGACCCTTGGGGTTGGAACGAAACCACTGTGTTAAGGTGGACGAGGAGACGGGCGAGATCGTGCGCGACAAGGACGGACTGTGTGTGAGCTGCCGGCCTGGGGAGACGGGCGAGATGGTCGGCGTCATCGACAAGAAGGACCCGCTGCTGCACTTCGAGGGCTACGTGGACAAGAAGGACACGAGCAAGAAGATCCTGACCAACGTGTTCAAGAAGGGCGACTGTGTGTTCTCGTCGGGAGACATTCTCTACTGGGACGAGTACGGCTACCTCTTCTTCAAGGACCGTCGGGGGGACACGTTCCGCTGGAAGGGAGAGAACGTGAGCACGACGGAGGTGGAGGGCATCCTGCAGCCCGTGATGAGCGTCGAGGACGCCACCGTCTACGGCGTTGAGATTCCCGGTAGGTGGTTCTAGAGATCCAGCGCCACAAACGTCCCTATTCCAGGCACCGAAGGGCGTGCAGGCATGGCCGGAGTGGTGCTCAAGGACGACGTGGACGTGGAGACCTTCTTGGAGGAGATCGCAAAGCGTCTTACGGACAACCTGGCCGCCTACGCCGTCCCAGTCTTCGTACGCATCTGCAAGGAGGTCGACCGCACGGGCACGTTCAAGCTCAAGAAGACGAACCTGCAGAAGGAGGGCTTCGACCTGGCGCGAGTCCACGGCGATCGTGTCTTCTACTGGTCGGCTCCAGAGCGACGATACTTGGCGTTGGACACGGCCATGCAGAAGAACATCGAGACGGGCGTCTACGCCAAGTTCTAGAGCTCCTCCCGCGCTGTACATACGAGTCTCGCGAACGTTCACTTACATGCATTCCCAAGCCGCGATATTCCACCGTCGGGTATCTCAAAGTATCACGAGAAGATTCTATTGGCATTTATGCTGACCGTAGTTGCTCAAACCCGCCACAATGTCATATCTCTTAATGTTAATAAATGTGAAAAGGTTCGATGGTCTCTAGGATGCTTGCCTACCTAGGGCTCCGAAGAAGAGGCCGCATCCATAACCACCAGTGATGGGCGGATCATCTGAATTCGCAAGTCGGATTTTTTGCGAATTTGGAGTGGAAATTGTCATTTTTTATCCTACTGATAAAGCTCTCTGTCTCCTCTACAGATGTGTATCCTTATTTTTTTCTAACAAAGAAAATTTCAGGTATAAAAGCGACTGATCCGAAAGCAAATTCGTATACATGTACCTGAAATTTTTGCTGTTGGAAAAAAAAGAAGGACACACATCTGTAGAGGAGAGAGAGCTTTATCAGTAGGATCAAAAAAATTAAACAACTTTAAAAAATTGGACAATTTTGACCCCAAATCCGCAAAAAATCTGACTTAAGAATTCGCATACGCACATCCCTGATAACCACCTATGACTACGATGAACATGAACACCATATTTTGGGGTGGTGATTGTACGCGTTTGTATCCGATTGCAGTTACTGTCGTCGTTGCATACGTGGTATTTGCCCTATCCAAATACACAGGAAATGTTGGCAATCCTCCAGAATACCATTTTCAGAAACAAAACTGGCACTTTTCCCGCGAAATCGCATGCACAGGTGACCGCTTGCGCCAAAGGGCCTCTTCCCCCTTCAGATCAGCGCTCTGTGCATCGCCCTTTCCTCCTCAACAACACACCAATGGCGGGAACACTTCTGGCCGTTGTCGTTCGCAATCGATTTGATAGCGGACAAAACCGATATAAACAGAGGGCTTCTCCACGACCTATTTTCACTGTTGGTAGCTTGAGCTGGGAAGAAGACCACACCATAACGTTTAGGGGGCGCTTCCGTCTCTATTGTGTGTCTATTGATATTTTCCATCGTTTTCGCTTTACTTAAAAGCTATGACCTAATAATCTTTAAGCTCTTATGTTTGGAGGCTTCCTGGAAGGCGCAACTGTGCATCCCTTGCTATTGATATGATAAGGTGTAAATTAACGGACAGATTTCGACATCACTCGACCTGCCGTGCGTACGCCGTTCTGATAAAAACGCGTGCAAATTAACGCAATGATTAACGAATTAACAAAAGCAAATTAACGCAACAATGCGAATCCGCGCACCGACGAAATGGACCTGAACATCCTTGAAAACTGCTAGAAGAAACAATGTTTAGATCTGAAATACTGTAGAACGGCCTTGGGATTGGCTTTGTTAAGTTGAAGCCCCATAGCGGTGACGGTGAAGGAGGCACGTCGGCGCACAATCAGCCACATGCAGCTTCATCGTTACTGCATTCTATATTCTACCCCCTAATGTCGTTCTCAACTAAAAATGGACACGAGCCGGACAAAAACCTCGATCGATTTTTGAGAAACATCGTGGCAGTAGAACGGGTAGATTGACGGAACCCTTTGACACTGTTTCGATACAGATAACTAACTCCCACCGGCTATCAAGCGATAAAAAACTTAAATCCTGTCAACAAGATGCTCCTTCCATGCAGCTCTGATTACGGTAATTTTGTGCTTTCTAATGATGTCACTATGCATCTGTTTGGAGACGCAGTTGACAGGGCGTTATCACACTTTTTACAACGCCCTCCCTCTTTACCACCACGGGCGTGGTCCTAAATGCCGTGAAATATGCCAGTATATGCATTAGTCACATTGGAGCTGCACCTTCTTCAAGAGTGCCCTTTACTGATAATTGTGGACTGCCACTCCGTTGCTTATAGTCCCATTGTGCCTTTCTTTCCACCTCCTCGTACGACTTGGGCCTCCACTATTGCGTTAAATTATATTTTATTCGCTGATATCATTCTGGCCGACCAAGGCTATGAGTGAATTTGATACTTTCCAGAAACATGCCTAAGCATAACGGAACCGGAAGAACCAACAACGATTCACCCAGGCGCAAGCAGCCTGTTGAGAAAGTGGCTCCATCGCCGACGAAACACAAGGTACTTCTTCGTTTTTGCCTAGTCGCGAATACCAATTGACCCTAGATCACTGATGATATAAACTGCTGGGCGCCAGAAGGAAAGCGGACTCGTATCGCCCATGCGCGTCTTCTGGGACTGATTGCGTCTGCCCCTATCCACTCTCAAAAATACGGACTTTCAGTAAGTGCCTTTTTAAGATAACTGAAGTAGGAGAAGGTACCTTTAGGAGCCTTCTCAAATTACTGAATTCCAATTTTCACTTGGATCCCACCAATATTGAGGAAAACGTTATCCCACAGAGTTACGATGAATGTGTCGAGCAGGTGAAGCTACTTATCAAGGAAGCGGACAACGTTTCGCTCCATGTCGGCGTAAGCTTCTCGCCTGAGGAGACGTGCAGTTTCATAACTGTTACGGCGCGCTTTCTCACACCCTCAACTGTAACTCCCCGTGTCGTCCTCCTTGGTACGACGATCTTGAAAAGAAAGGTGGCCAGCGACGATGGGCAAATATCGAAGGATGTGGAGAATCTCCTGAAGAGGCACCTTTCGACGTTTAACATTGCGGAAAACAAGGTTGGTTGGGGGGTGGGGGAAGACTGTATGTCGTATTCAGGATAGCCTAGTGTGGGACTAGGGGTCAAAGCAAAATAGGCCTGTTAGATTTGTAGATTTTATTTAGATTTTATTTAGATTTTATTTCTTGAACCATAGGCCTGTTACTTGGGCTAGAGTGCCCATTAGCCGAAGTCCCACATTTATAGGCCTGCTACTAGGGATAAAGTGCCCGCTACTAAAGGTTTTGACATTAAACGGTCTCCATGTTAGTCCCAAATTTATATTTGGGTGCATGTATCCAAGATTCAGAAATACGGACCTAATCTTTGATGTTCGGATAAGAATAGAAACTACCGTATTTATCCCCTTCTGGACAAAGCTTTTGTAGATCGCCACTGTTGTGCTCGATAACGCCATCGGCGCTCTGCCCAAGGAGTCGTTCCCCGAGGTGGCCAGCGGCCCGTGCTTCGCCGACGTCCTTGAACAGGAAATATTCGCTGGCCTCTACTCGTTTCCCGGCCTCCAAACAGTGATAGAGTCGCTGAAGACGATCGTCAGAAAGGCACGTGAAGTTGGCAACCACACTCTGCAGATGAAAGAGCTCCCGGACAAGTGCCTTCCACCGGTAGGTTCCTAATCACTGTGCCCGTCGGTTACTTTCCATCGCTTTAAGAACGCTCCAATCCGATGGGTTCACCTTTTCGAGATGCTTAAACAGTTCCAGGACAACAAGAACGAGGTCCACGGCCTTGTCCTGCAAAACGCCACGTAATCATGTTCCAATGTCACTCTGGGCACGAACTAGAACTTTCAGATATCCCCACTTGAGAGTTCCTGATGACTGGAAGCTTATTGATAACGCTCTGGGAGTGCTGGGCCCGATAAAAGAGGCGATCAAGGGAATGCAGGGCGGATGTGGCATGTCTCTTTCCACGGTTCTGCCAACACTCCATGCTCTGAAGAACTGCATAATCAATAACGATGGGGAGACTGTGCTGAAAGGCATCATCGATAAAGTGGAAGGAAGGATGAACAAGGTCCTGCAGACGTCATACGGTCACAAACTAGAACTGGCGGCACTGCTGAATCCTCGTTACGAGACGAAGTATTCGGAGTATGCTCCAGAGAAGAAGGTAACTCACAGCAGGCCTAAAGTTTTGCAGTTTATAAACTCGAAAACTGAAAACAGCGCCCAGAGAACCGTCCAGATTAAACACCCACAATCTTAGCCTACTTGAGTTCGTAATGTGTAGTTTGTGTTACTTTTAGAAACTGATCATTGACCAACTGTCCGACACCGATGTTATCCCTATCCAAAGCGGAAGCAACGAGTCGGTGAACAACGAAATAAGCACCGCGTTGGAAAAGGTGGGCCTGATGACTGTTCCAAGGGTTACATCGCTATATCCACAGGAGCTTAACGATTTCTGTTCTACTACCGAGACGCCGTCTTCCGATCCCTACAGATTCTGGCGCGAAGATAAACGATTCCCTCTTCTGAAAGAACACGCGTTGAAATACCTCTTCCATGTAGGGACCTCAGAGGAAACGTTCTACCCTGCTATCTTAGGAACGGACCTCCTAAAGCAGGTGTCCGAGAACACGGCTGAGATGGTGTTGTTCTTGTGTGCGAACCGTCAACTGCAAGTCATTTGATGTCAAAGAAGAGTCTTGAGGAGGTTCACCAGTAGAAGGTGACACTATGTGATCTGCACTGTTGGTTTATCGCGATAATGCATAAATATCTCTTTACGTGGATGTCCTAGCAAGGCACAAATTACACCACGGAGTACATGGACAATATCTATCCAACCGCTCGTGGAATCGCGCTAAAACTGGGACCGTAATGCGCATGTTACCTCTACTGAAATGATGTCCTACAATATCGAGTGTCGTTTGGAAAAATAGTAGACAAGTCTCCTTACTATGTCCTGGTTAAGAGCCCTAGCTGTCATCTTTCACGCAGCTTGATAATTTCCTTATTGATTTTTGCGCGTACGTCCACGTTGCACCGGAGATCAAAGTCAAAAGAACTTCTAGAGTTTGAGCCCCCGAGCCCCAAGGTCACATAAACTCCTCGTTTTGAAGTCAGAGACACTCTTTAGCTTCCACACAGGATATCGTACTGAATAACCCATGCACGTCTGAGATACGTCCCTCTGTCTAGAAAAGTCCTCGGTCTCGAGTCTATCTCGACGAGCTCCTCCTGCGTGGACGCTGAAAATGACTTGCAAAGGCGTCCAACTCCGGTCCAAGAAGTGTCTAGATAATGCTGCGGCAGACCAGCTCCGTGCTCGACCACTCGGTGGTTTATCCTGCTGCAAGACGGTTGATTCTACGCACCAGAGCTCCTTCTCCGGTGGACTACGGTGACGACGACAATGGGCGGACTCCGACAAGGCGAGCACACCGACTTGGATGTGTGGCATGGCATGCTGCCGAACGAGGACACCGCCAGCATCCTGAAGAACGACGGCGACTTCTTGCTCCGGGGCGTCGAAGTGGACGACGTTGTCAACATCTTCATCAGTGTCCGTTGGGGACGAACGGTAGGCCTCTTCTGCTCTATCGTCGTAGGAGAAGCTTGCCTAGACTTTTAAGAAGGTTCATACTAGGCCACACACCGCCAATAAAGTGATTTGAGATTCTGCATTGTCCTGGGGAAACAGGAGTTTGATGAGAATCCGTGTGTTGCGCGACATTATGTCTCCAAACCATTTTATTGTCTCCTTTCAGATTCTGAACGCGGCCATAATCGAGTCTTCGAGCGGAGGCTATGACTTCCAGGGCAACTTCTTCGATACCGTGCGTGACGTCATCGACTTCTACCAAGTCCGGAAACGTCCGCTCAACATCAGCGGACAGGCGGCGACACTGGACTCGCCGATCCGACGGAAACCCTGGGAACTGCGTCATCGGATGGTAAAGCTGGGAAAAGAGCTCGGCTCCGGCTCCTACGGTACCGTGTACAGGGGCACACTGACGCTGGACCGACAGAAGCCAATCGAGGTGGCGGTGAAGGCCCTTACGGAAATGAACACCGAAGCACTCAACGCGCTATGGAAGGAGGCTCGCGTCATGCAGAAATACGACCATCCGAACGTGGTTAAGCTGTATGGTGTCGCGAACGACTTCACACCGTGCTACTTGGTGATGGAAATGGTGGCCGGTGGCTCCGTGGACCAGCATCTCACGAAGAAGGGCGGTAAGCTCGGGGTGAAGCCGCGAGTGCAGATCCTGCTGGATGCAGCCATGGGCCTCGAGTACATGCACAGCAAGGGCACTATCCATCGCGATGTGGCCGCGCGCAATCTGCTCATCGACAAGGTCGTCAAAGTGTCCGATTTTGGTCTGGCACGTCGCACCACGAAGTACAAGATCGACCCGAACAAGCCCATGAATCTGCGCTGGCTGGCGCCCGAAGTCTACGAGACGGCCGTGGTGAATAAGCAGACGGACGTGTACGCCTACGGAGTCACGATGTGGGAGTGCTTCACCGTCCCCTACACCATTCCCTACGCCGACTGGAAGCCGAACAAGGTGAGTCTCCTCTTCTAGCCACCTTTGTAACGTCACCAAATTCTCCAGGTCTACGACAAAGTAATCAACAAGGGATATCGTCTGGAAGCGCCGAAGCTAATGCCACGCATGCTGGGTGACCTGATGCGCGAGTGTCTCGGTGAGGAGAGCGAGCGGCCGACCTTCAAGACGATCGTTGTCGCCCTCCGTTCCTACATGACGGCCAAGTCGGTGCAAGATGGCGCCGGAATGATATGATGTCTCGCGTATTTGGTTCTCTAAGTAGTGATGAATGGATACCATCTTGTGTCCTTGAGCCAGTGTGGCGTTTTCAGAGCAAGTTCTCAGTAGACTTCTTGGCATAGCCGTGCATGTATACCTCATTAATGACATACCCCTCGCAAGATGATGCAAAACAACGCCGTCTTATCGGAACGCCAGATAAGACCCTCATCAAGCGGAAGGAAAGGCGAGCGGCAAACTGCTCCCTTCACATACCATAACCCAGGTGGAAACGCATCAAATATCAGATTTATTGGACGACATATAGGACACTTTACGAACTGCTCGAAGTCCGCCGAAGCTATTTCGGGGAATTCACTGTTGTTGCTCCCGGTTGCTCGCCAAGGCTCCGAGGCATCCTTGCAGCACGTCGCTGATGGTTAGCGGCGCTAGCTTCTCACCACGGCGGAGACGGTCTGCACGGTCATTGAAGATGGAGAAGCCAACGTACATCATGAAGACGAGGAAGCTGAGGATGAGCAAGTTCTGGGTCAGCTCCATGAAGGGGGTTGAGCGCGACATTCCCAGCGACCGCCTCGAAAATCAGTTGAACTACGAATGAAGAGGAAAGTCGGATGAATCTTTCGTTCTAGACAAAAGTCTAGTAAACGAGACACCTGTCTATGTAAGGTCCAGCAAACTGTAGAAGAGGACTTACCAAGACCTGGATGACAATTTATAAGTTAAACAGAAAAAGACAAAATAACCAGTAATAGGACACTATGTAGGCACTTAAAAATCCGTTTAGTTGCGGTATTCCGAATCGACGAGCTTCGCAATCGTGTTCATCTGAATGTTTGACGTTCCCTCGTAGATCGTGCCTACAATGAAAGATTTGTTAGCACTTAAAGAAGAAACGGCGGCTCTTACCAATCTTGCAGTCACGATAGAACTTTTCGATTGGCAGCTCCTTGGTGAATCCTACTCCTCCCATCCATTCGATGCACTTGCTCGTGGTCTTTGTGGCGACGTTTGAGGCAAACAGCTTGGCGATGGCGGCTTCCTTGACGTAGGGGATTCCAGCCTGCTTCATGCGGGCTCCGTTGTAGACGAGCAAACGAGCGGCTTCGAGTTGACAGGCGATATCGGCGATCTGGTGCTGCATTCCCTGGAAGTCGATGAGACGCGAATTGAACTGCTTGCGCTCCTGGAGATAGGGTACGGTAGCGTCGAAGCAGCCTTGGGCGAGGCCGATCATCTGGGCGCCGATTCCGATACGACCGGCGTTCAGGCACTCAATGGCCATCTTGTATCCTAAGATCAATGATGAATTCATTTTGAAGGCAGACGATAGAGTTACCTTTGCCGAGCTCACCAAGGATAGCGGACTTCGGGACACGAACGTTGTCGAAATGGACGGGACAAGTGCTGCTGGCTCGGATTCCGAGCTTGTCCTCCTTCTTTCCGAGGGAGACTCCCGGTGTGTCTCTGTCGACCAGGAAGCAGGTGATCCCGCGGTATCCCTTCGAGGGGTCGACGTTGGCCATGACGAGGAAAAACTTGGCGTGGCCTGCATTGGTGATCCACAGCTTGGATCCGCTAATGAGGAAGTCGTCGCCATCAGGCTTGGCCACCGTCTTCAACGCAAAAGCGTCGGATCCGCTGCTGGCTTCGGACAAGCAGAAGCCTCCAACCCAATCCTTGCAGATGTGGGTGAGGTACTTCTGCTTCTGCTCCTCGGTTCCGTGTTCCATGATGAGAGGGGCGACCAGTGTGTTTTGCACGTCGACGAAGACGGAGACGGAGGGGTCGATCTTCGCCAGCTCCTCGACGATCAGCACGACGTCGAAGAAGGACGCTTCGGCACCGTCGTACTTGGCGGGGACTTCGACTCCCATGAACTGAAAAAGCCATGTTCACCAGATTCAAGACCTTCCTCGTACTCCATTGTCGAAGGCACCCTGGATGATCGACGGGTGGAAGGTGGAGGTGGCGTCCATCTCCCGGACGAGCGGCTTCACGACGTCCTGGGAGAACCGCTTAACTAAAAATTCCAAAAATAATATGCTCCTTGAGAATATAGTCTTACCAGTGTCACGCAGAGCGATTTCCTGTTCGCTCAACTGTTGGAGGGGCGCAGGGGCCGCTTCTTCGGCGCGCGGCTTCACAGCGCCTCCAGCGCTCAAAAGGCGGCTGGACTGCTTCAGGGCGGAAGCGGACGCGGCGGACAACTGTTTCACGGATGAAAGCATCTGCAAAGGCATGTTTATTAGCGACGGCTGCAAACATAGAATAGAAACACCAAGACACTGCCACCAATGAATGGGTTGAAGGGGGAAGGCCTGAACAGGTTTTAAAACCCACCCCTTCCGTGACTATGGACACCTTTTCTGGGCGAAAACCTGTCCGGGTCTAATTATATCTAAAAAATAACGTTGTAAAATCTAAATCTTCCGCTGGGCTGAAACTAAAAGATCTTGCTTTCGCTCATCAAACCCTGCGCCTCCAAAATATCTGAATCCGAGCATCTATAAGGGACTTTTGAAGATAAGATGCGATGAAAATCTCAACGCCAGCCACAACACTTTTTACACGGAAAAACAAATATGCGTCAAAACAATCGATTAGATAGACTAGCGCAACGCGGACAATATAGTTGGGACGGCGCAGGACGGCCGGCGCTCTCCCCTAATCGACGGCGATAGACTGGCGGGGTGTGTTCAGCGCCCCTTGAGCCTTCTCTGATCGAGCAGGTCGGAGGAAGACAATGATCACTGATCAGAGCCCGCATACACCAAGGAGGAGACCAGATCGAGGGGAGGGGGACTCGGAATCGACGTCGTTTCGAGAGACGAACATGCCAGCAATGTCTGATCAACAGTCTCACTCAGAAATCGCCGATGTTTGCCTCTCGGATCCGACGACGATGAGCGCGGAGGAGCCACAACGGCTTCGGAGGACGAGTGAGCGCGCCTTCTGTTCGCTTCTTTTCACCCCACTCCTTATCATATCGTATGGACGTCGTGCGAATCGATAAGATACAGTGGACGTCGCACACAAAAATAAGTTTACCGAACGGTGGAGAGCTACCCGAAAACAGAGGCACACGTTCTTTGCCGGCGATGCTATGGTGCGGAAAGTGGAAAGGGAAGAACGCGGAAGATGAATCACGCCGTCTGGAAAGAAGAAGGCTGAGCTCGCTGATCTTTTGTGACTTTTCGAGGGTGGCTGGAAACACGTCTGGCAGACTACAAAGACAATGGGGTGCTATATAGATGGTGGAGAAGACAAACGGATTCGGGGAGACACCCGCACAAGGGGACACCCAGGATCCTTGATACGGTAGACGGAGTAGATTCAAGTTCATAACTTTGAGACCAGTGGGTCTCTTCTCCATTCGGGCTTTCGAAGGAATTCAGCCTCACTCAACGCTGCCCCTTCATAAACTAACATTATTATGGGCTTCATGTGAAATTCCGGGGGAAAGATTCGCTTATCCATATGTCTGTTGTCTGGTTTGCTCTAGTCTGGTTGTCTGCAAAACTTTCCATTCCTTCTCTGACCTTCTGTAGACAGTGTCTACGCGCCTTTCTGCAAATGGAACTCGCGCTGTTCACGCATTTTGTGTTATACACAGTCCCCAGCGATGTCGCTCCCAGAGGAATCTCCAGAAAAACCGCGTCTCAAGTACACTATCATCAACCCGGCAATGACGCGCGGGAAGATGCCGCTGTGCTCCAGCGACGATGACGTACAGAAAGGGTCGCCAAAGCCACCCAAATCTCGCGGACGCTACCGCCCCTTTGACTCGCCTCGGTCGCCTATCCCGAAGGAG
>JADLIF010002486.1:0-22467 GCA_016648015.1 Steinernema khuongi | reverse complement strand
CCTCGAGAAAACGTCCTTTCGCTCATTTATAACTCCGGCTAACGGGTGTCCATAAAACAGCCCTGGGTCAGCCACTATAACGGCCGCCGTGATAACGTTTATCCGTTCCCTCCGCCGGCTTCCTGTGTTCCTTCCGCTCGGCTTCTTTATGGACTGCCCTAAATAACGTTTACTGCCGGCAGCCAAGATGTTTTTTGTGAGGTCGGGTCCCCTGACGGTGCTGAAAGAGTGGCAAAAAAAGAGGGAGGCGAGACGGTAAAAAGCCGACCGAACCACATGTGCTCGGGAATGCGGGTGGTCGACAAGCGTGCGTCGCCACCGGATTGCGCTCGTAAAAAGCGATTGGATGTGAATTTATCGAACGACGTTTGGCGATAAATTTCGGTGGAATGGGTTCGCCGAGGACCTCTAAAAGGCATGGAACGGAAGTTGACGGAAAGAGTGTCTCTTTGTGGGATTTGAAAGAGATTTATGGAAGGAGTTAAGGCTTTTCCGAGAAGGGTCTCGTTATCACGCGGTGTCAATTGACCTTAAGTGATGTTTATGGCCAATGGCATGGAGAGCGTCAGATAGAGGAAGTAGATTGAAACTGTTACCATTTTCCATCTCCTCTGGACGCTTTTTTGAACATTGCCATAAGATATCTTTAAGTTAACATGGATTTAATTGTTGAATATCACAAGAATATCTTCCTGACAGTATCTTCCTGTTTCAATGCGTGGATATCGAACCTAGTGGTGTTAACGGTGGATACGGCGTTGTCTTGTTTCACGATATCGATAGCTCATATCGATCTTGTCTTTCTTGAGTTAAAAAGACGTTCTTATATTGTATAATTCTACTGATAAAAACAAACAGTAACATCCATGAGGTCAGTCTAAATGAAATTACTATCAACAACTCTCGATGTGACTTTGGACAGTCAGTTCAATTCGTAGCGCTCCTAAGACGCTATCGTCAGACAACAAGCAACACATACCTTAAGTCCTATGTACCTCTCTGATAATTGTGATTACTTCTAGGAGACCGGAAGACGACAGATGCAGAAGTTACAAACGAAACCACATTGTTAAGAACGAAATTCAGATAACATGGAACTATCTAAAGCGGTCAAGAAAAAAGCCTGGCTTAGAAACTGTCCAGATTCTGTCCATCGCGTGGGATTGTTCTTCGTCTTGTTGCAATTCACTTGAAGAAGCGCCCATTTCCACGAAGCCATTCGAGTTGCAACTGCGTAGAACCGGAAAGAGACCAAAGTCACGAAAGAAAGCGCACTATTTCATGTTTTTTCTCCGACCAACGCCGACAGGAGCTGGAAGAAGACGGCGGGAAGACCGTCGGATCAAAGGATTGTCGCCCATCCGCTAGTTCTTCGGCGCAATTAATCCGTCTCTGTCACCGTTTCCTGTCAGCGCACACGGAGAACGCTCAAAGCTCAATTCGTCGTTTCCTCCGCCACGGGGCTTTTTGTAGCGACTCGCGTTCAGGCGTGCGTCACCGTCGCAAGTGCCTCGGCACTGCTTACGTGCCTTTTGAAAATATGAGAGGCGGCGGGGGTCAGAACAAAGCCGTTGTCTCTCTCTCTGCAGACGGACAGCTGCTTGGGAGTCTGCAGCGGTGTGAAGGTGTGTTGCAACAATCTCCGTGGAGCAGAGCGGTCGATTGTCGGCTAAACCTCGAAGCTCAAATATCGAGGGTTTGCTCCGTGAGAGTTCAGAAGTAGGTGAAGAACGGAGAGTAGATTACAGAACCAAGTTGTTCAGGACTTAAAAGCCTCGATTCTCTGGAATAAAGTCCCCAAATCCAAATCCTCAACTGATACCTTTGCACCGTCAAATGTCGGCTTTACAAAGTCGCAATTGAAACCTTTGAATGTCTTAAATGAGTAAGTGCCTTTGACTATTGAACCCACAAAGTTGACAGCAAAATTCAAACCAAACGTACTGTAGCAGATTTCTGCCAGAAGTACGTTAACGGAGAAGCGATTATAGGAAGGAGTTATACAGGTTTAAGGCAAAGCTATTCGCAGTGCTTTCACAAGAGAAAGAAGAAAAAGAACCTCGAAGTAAAGCCGTCAAACTCAGATTTCTCCAAAAACAGCGTCCCAGAGAACTCCATGACCCCAGCACCCACAACAAAAAAGCACTAACTCCTTCGCATCTAGCCTCTGGGTCATCGTTTCCCTTTGCCCCCATCCAAGCAGCTGTCTACTCGCTCCCCACAGGTCATAACCGCGTTTCCGTTTGTTTGCACTCACTCAGCCGCCAAATGTTGCGACATCTTTGATTTTCGCGCGCCCTCTTTTTTGCGCACTCGACGCTTCTCGTGCACGTGCTTTCGCTCTTTCCCGCGCTCCAAAAAACGCGGCGATCATCACTGAATAAACAGTCGGGAGAGGAAAGCCGATTCGCGACTCTAAATCGACTGACTCGCGCGCTTGCACTTTCATGTTTGCACACGAGCCTTAAAAATGCGGACTGAATTGGGCGATCCATGCCTCGGGCTGCTCTGGTGCTTCTCCAGGCCATCGCTTCCTGTCAGAGATAGAGAATCAAAAATTTAGAGGATTCTCCTTCAGGGAACCTCAATTAAATTTTTTCTGACAAAGCAAAAAATAGGTTAGCAAATCCCACTGCACGATACAGAGATGTTCAAGAATGTTGGAATAGTGAACCAATCAAAGGCTGATGAAGATAACTCGCAACGATTGTCGTGCTAGTGGGTTTATGGTGGGTCTTGCTCTAACATTAGAGGTATATGTTGGAAATACACGAAAAAATATAAATAAATAACTGTATTTCCAAAATAACGTCCGCTTAGTGAACTTTCCTTGCTTACATATCATTCTTGGCAAGATTCGTCCCTGAAATACTTCTTTCATCCCTATCCAGAACCTTGCTCCAATGCAGAGAGAAGGTTGACAATAGTTTGGAGCATGTATTTTTGTCAATTTTGTCGCCTTGCACCCGAAGTGTCTCCGTGATTATGGCTTGGGACATCTGAAAGATGCCTCATTGCCTTAAAAAGCAGAGGTTAAGAAGGTTAGATTTGTGGTGAAGAAAAGTGCTTCGAAGGCGGGCGAAACCTGTATAAAAAGAAAAGGATTATAGTGCTATCAAATGTATCGGCCGGTTTTGCCCCAGTTTTACCGAATCCGTCATTATCCACTTGGAAATTGGAGATATTTAGAGAGTTCAATAAATCGGCCACTTATTGTGAGCAGCGATGAGACGAGTGTAGAAGATGTGGTTCTCACATCGGTGAATTTCTCCACTAATCAAAGAAAAAATCGTTAAGAACGGGACATGGCAATCATTGCAGGGTGGAGATTTGCATCAGTGATTTACAGCGAGCTTGTATTTCTCGTCTCGACTTGTATCACCACTGATTGTAAGCCTTATGAGAATGATATATTCCAACCTTGCACTTTCGCTCACACCTGACCATCAACTCAACAACCTTGCAGAGCCAAAGTGTGAATATGCAAAGACGCTAAAAGCGTCGTAAATCAGCGCTTCTTTCAGGATTAGTGGCGCGCGGCGTTCCATTTGCATTGGAAATGAAAAAACAGAAAGGTGCAGTGCACTTAGGGAATCTGCACGCGTGATTGATGGGCTTACAGGGCCACCGTTTGCACAGGAACGGATGCGTTCCACACGGTAACAGCTGCTTCTTGAGTCCGGCAGACGTTCGGAGGTTCAAAGTGCGCGCGAGGCGCTTTTTTCCAAAAGGCACAAGATTGATGGGGGCACACGCTCCTGAGGTGTGTTGAGGCGGTGGATTACACAAACTCGCGATTTTTGCAACACGACAGCGTAGACGAGCTTTTGTTCCCGAGGCGAACATTTGTTGCGGCGTCTCCGTGCTTTTTGCCGCTCAAATTTTGCCTCCACGGCCGGTGGCGATCTCGCTGATCTCTTTGGTCCGTCTGAAGATTCTTAGGTTGTACTGGACTAACAAAGGCTGTGAAACGGCCTTGAATAGATCAGAAGATGATTCCCTATATGGATTTGACGTGTGATGCGCTTTCCAGTATCAGGACGAGGCTGTAAGCTTCTTCCACGATTATTCGAAGTGAAATAGGGTGAATTGGCGGGCTGATGCAAATTTGAGTAAAGGCTCGGCCACGATTCGTTCACGTCCACGTCCACGTCCACGTTTTTGTTCAGTAGGTGGCCACGATTGTTCGCGTCCACGTCTACGTCCACGTCCACGTCCACGGACTCCGAACAACAAAATTTTGTGGTTTTTTGTTTTTTTCACTAAATTGATATTTGTGAGGGTGGCCATGATTGCATAGGTGGACGCGGAAGCAGATAAGGACGAGGACGTAGACGTAGACGTGGACGTGAACAAATCGTGGCCGAGCCTTAAGCTGGTTCGGTGTAAGGTCGAAGGATCGGATTCGGGGTTTGTAGCCTTCTAATGTCCAACTTTGTGTTCTTTCCTGGATACAATATCATGTGCGGCAGCTTGCTATAAGCAATATTTATAGATCTAAAAAAATGTGAATGGAAAGTTTTATGTGGATGAAATTTTACATTTGTAAGTTCTATCCAGCTGACTTCGAATTTTAAATTTGTATAAACTTCTAAAAGCAAGTGAGAAGGAAGACATTCAAAGAGAAGAAACCGAAAAAAGGTAATACAATAAAAGGAAAATGTTAGAAGAGCTAAAGCAGCTAAGACGGATGACAAAAATGATGTTGTGTTACTAAGACATAAGTTTAATTCAGCATACGCAAGAAGAGGCTAAATATTGCAAATATGATCTCGATCCTACTCTATCTCTGTGTGACTTTCTCTGTGATTCTATCTTTTCCTGGACTGCTCCTAACTTTCCGAAGAAGAATCCACGACCATGTCAAACCCTTCTCCCCAGCTCATGTCCGGATGGAATTAATCTTCCCAAAAAGCGCGAGCCGTTCCATGCGCATTGTGAAACTGCCTCGGCCACCGGATGGCAACAATTGCCTTTGAATAATTAAAGCATCTTCCGTGCCAAAAGCGCGCCACATCCCGGGCTTCCGTTAATCGACGAATAAGTCGGAGGTGGTCGGCCGTATTTCATCCTCCAGAATTAATGATGCCGAATAGGTCCGAGATCTGATTTATCGGTGCGCTGCTAATAGATGGTGATATACAGGAGATCCTAGGTGGATGTAATGCCCACTTTTCACGTAAACTCGCCAAAATGGTGTGGACATCCAGGCCAGAGCGGTTTCTCAGGTAGTTGTCAAGAAGCTGTGGTGGTTAAATCTGCATGAATATACCGGTGATCCTGGGTGTTTTCGAAAGTCAGAAGTCATTTTACGTAGGCATCGTGCTAGTTCACCTATTTAACATTTTGTCATCACTAGTTGTCTTCAGTATGTTTCCAGTATGCGCATATATACAGTCGGATTTATCTTCTTGCAAGGTTAATCTGGGCCAAATCTGAGCGGGAGAGTTCAATCGTTTCGTAGGACTCGTCGCGGAGTTTCTCATCCGACCGAATCCGATTGAATCAGATCCGATTGAATTTCTTGGATTTCATATCTCAACTCAAATATATGCCACCATCACTGGACTCAAAAGGTTACTTTGCAAGGCTTGCTTCCTGTTGTGAAGTTTCAGGCGACCCATGGGTACTTTACTGGTACCTGAGTACGGACAGCGTTTTCGAAAGTTAATCCCTTTCACTACATCTAAACGCTATTTTCCAATCTGAAAACGCAACTTCTCCGAAGTCGTCAATAACGCCGCGGAAGTGGCGGCATCCCATCGCTCTTCCAAGTTCCAACCCGGCACTCCGCTTCGCATTAGCTGACACCATTCTCTCGGCACTTCTCCCGATCTTTCTTCTTTCGCCGTTTCTAGTCTGCTCGTCGCAACATCGCCCCAGCGGAGTTCGTCGTCGTCGCGCTTCGCAAAAAGGCGCGTAATTTATTTTTATGCGGCGACGGGCACTACGAAAGGCCAGCTGGCCGAGTTGGCGGGAAAGAGTGCGCCAGAGTCAGCTGACCGCCGCTGCTAGGTGCGGAGTTCCGGATTGAGCGCGCGGCGCTGTTGACAGCTGTTCGCGGAGCGGGCAAGTCTGCCGGGGAGCATGGCCAAGTACCGTGTTCGCGTGCGTTACACTTTGGTCGGACGAGGCCCGCTTGATACACTCCATTAGTTGTGTTCGTGATTTAGCCGAGGATTTCGGATTAAACTAAAGAGAACCGGCCCAATTTTTTGGCTCAGATACGTAGCATTTGTTTTTGCGGGGGGAATTTGTAGGACTTTGTAAGATGGCACTTGTCTTGAAGAGGGCAAAGAGTTTTTAGTGGTCATAACTGTTGTCGTAAATCACTCGTGAAGGCAAGAGTATAAACGATCTGTGAGCTAATGTCCAACCTCTTTACGACCTTTTAATCGCAAATTAACAATGAAATTAACATTTGACATTTACAATCATGGATACGCAAGATTTTAGTAGGTAGAGGTGGAAAGGTAGAGGCTCGTTCAGTTTTTTTGGTGCAATTTTTCCTTTTTTAAGAATTTAAGCGACCAAAGTAAGAAGGTCGAAGTATTCTGAAGCTAATGAGTCCGATTCCAGTCAGATTATCAACGAACTCTCTGATGCAGTTAATTTGACGTCCTTTTCCGCAGGGATCTCCTACCCAAAGAAGGGTAGCCTGTAGAATTACAGTGCTGAGAGATGCAATGACAGCGAATAACTAACATTTTTTTTCATTTTTTAAAATCATTTTTTCAAATTATTTTGATGGTTAATTTTTGTTTATTGTACTGTAGGATGAGTTGATAAATAAACATAGTCATTAGAATCATCACCAAATGATGATAATCACCGTCCGTCAAGAAGCTCTGGTCTGGTCCTGGATGTAAAAATGTCACTTAAATATATATTAGTCACCTCTCCCTGGTTCAGAAAGGGAATGACAGCCTGTTCTAGTTTTATCAGCATACTCTAATTCCGCACGTCTCTCGTAGTCCAAAGCGTACCACCCAGCTCCGGTGACTACATTTTCTAACTTGTACTCTTCTATCTTCTACGAGCTGCCCTCCGTATTCTGAACCTCCGTTCCAAAGTCCAATTTCTCCCACTTCCAATATGACCCTCCCTCCGCTGTCCCCAGCTTCGCAACATCCCCTTTCCACCAATTGCGTTTTTTTTTGTTTCGCGAACGTCTCGTCGTTTTTCCGCTCTCCCGGCCGACCCCTTGGCCCAGTGCCACTCCACCACGGCTAATCTGCCACTCCGTTCCCTTCGGGTCCGTTTTCTCCTGAAATTTTAGCCCGAATTTACCATGCAACAAACATAAATCCGCCGCCAGGCGTTCGTGTCCGTCGCTCCATGCATTTTTAATTGTCGCGCCCCGCCTCGCGTCCAAATCGAGGAACATCCCGCCGTGTGGATTACACGCGCCTGCCGCGAACAGCTTATGCGCCATAATTCGCATTCCAAACGCGGCTTGTTTTTATTTGTGCGCGTAGTCCGGACCACGCATTAGGCGCTTTTCGACTACTTCCTTCTTGGGGATCAAAGAGCGGAGTTCGTGAGAGCGGTGGTGAGTGGTGGTTCTCCTTCTTGTGCATTTTTCACTTGTTCTGTGGCCAAATGGGAGTATCAAAAATAATTTTTGAGGTTTGGAGTCATTTTTGTGCCAGATTTTGAAGCGTAGATAAGGTGCGCTTCGCGCACCTTATCTACTTTGGCTCATTCTCAAAGCCTAGGATCCTTCTTTGATTGATGTTCCTCCTTTATCATCCATCCGTTGCACACCAGTGCTAGGTAGGACACAAATGGAAAATGAACCATGCTTTGCAGGTAAAATCATGTCCTTCTGGGTTTGTTTCACCTACTATGTATTCTTAATCTTCTTTTCAACCTGGCACAGCGAGATAGGGACGTCTTGGGGTTGGCTACTAACAATAAGTAAAATTTTTGCAGCTATTCATCGAATTTCCAAAGTAGACACTTCTCACCAGTAGCTTCTTTAGAGAGCGTCAAGTTACGGAAATCAAAACACAGAAAATCGGTTTCTCTCCTTCTTTTGGCATTTCGACAGTGATTGCGTGTTCCGCGGAGAATTTGCGTAAATGTCTGCAGTGCGGCGGCGTCGCCCAACGACATTTCCGCGTCTCATATTAAATTTTGTGCTGAACACGTAAGAATCCTTGAACGCATACGGATATGGAGCTAGTTCTCGGAAAGCTCGTGCTCTTGGGAAGGTTGCACGATCACATGGCGCAGGTGTCCAGGAATTCTATAATTAACATCACATCTGAGTTATATGAGTGGATGGTGAGTTGTATATCATATAGAGTACGGTGGCACAAATACCGGAACAAAATAAGACCCTAAAAAAAAGAACGGTTAACGCTCAGAAGTCCTTCTTTCTTTGCATATAGATTTTTTGGGCCAAAACCAGGTCATGTAAGTCGCTCATATTAGGTTTTCCCAGGGACAGAATTATCCTTATACCTTGACAGCTTTTTATTTAACCATGGAAATACCGAGAAGGCTCCTTTCTACGTTCTAGGAAACTCGCCTCATGAGAACGTAGCTCAATGGACACTCTCACGGTTGTTCGATGGTCGACCGCGTCCAAGAAAAGCTCTCCAAACGGAACATCTGACGACAGCACTTCCCTTTGAGGCGATCCGTATTTCCTCACTTTCTATTCCGGTCCCCCTGTCAATAAGCACACGCCCTAAGTGGGGTATTTATGCGCGAGCAAAGAGGATTTGGCTCACGAAGCAGCTATAAAAAACATCCTCACCGGCTTGTTTACCGCGTCCGCCTTTGCCACCATGTTCTTCCCCACCGAACGGCGGCCCTAAAGCTCCCTTCGCTCCCGCATTTTCAAAAATAAACAAATAAACTTTCGAGCCTCGGGCTGAGTCAGCGTAAACAGAGCCGGAGCGTGCCTTCGCACCTTCGACGTCACTTCTGGACACAAAAGCCAGACGACGTTCACCTTTGTTTATTTATCGCTCTCGAACCCTTATGGCGCTCAGTTTCGACCTTGTGCGGCCCGCCTCACGCGCGGGGATGTCCAGCGCTCTTTTCCGCGCCGAGCGAGCCGGCGATGGCTTAATTGCGCGCCAAGGCCAAGACTTGGACTGCTGCCAGCCGGCCTTTGCTCCCGCGCGCTCAGGCCGAGCGGGATGTGGACGCGGCTGATGGACGCTTAATTGTAAGTGCTTGGGGATTTTGCGGCAAAAGCGCAATGAGCGCTTTTTCTACCATGGTATTAGGGTCTTTGTGTGTGTCCGTAGAAGGAGCCTATCCACACTTTATTTTTACCACACATATTTTCTGCATTTCCGTTGGAATCTTGATGAAATTGCTCGACCCTCTAGCTCTCTTGCATTTTTGACAACGAACATGGTTCCACTAGCAAGATCAAGCGTGATCTTCTTAACGACTTTGGATCAAAGATGACGACTTTGCAACCTTAAAACATCATGTATACAATGTCCATTTTTCACAGTGACGGAACGACCCGTCTTTTAATGGAGTGGTTGTTTCCTAATAAGACTGGACAGAGTCATTAGGGCCCCGAGCCACGACAAAATGTGACAGAGGAGTAATTTGGAGGTGCGTGGATTCTATTTTTAATCACGAACTGAATTGAGTGACCATTTTTGGGCGGAGTTCATGCCAGGATATTTCGACACTCTAATCAAAGTTGTCCATTTACTTTCAATCTCATCTTTTCCTTAGATCCAGCGAAACACTGATCGCCCGCCACCAAAGAAACCTGCTGAATATACTTGACCATCCTTCACATGAATGAGCTTTTTTTTGGTTCCATACCTTCCACAGTAAGCCAGTTTCACCCCCTTCACCAACCATGGTCGTTTGAAACCGATTCTTGGACTCGGCCATTAACATGTTTTCCTCTTGATTCCTTTACATTCACCAAAACTACTCGGAAGAGTATGTATTTCCGTCTTCTAGCACTATGCCTGTCTTCCAAGAAAGCACGCTTTCCTCTTCATCTTCACACTGTTTACTCCATAGACCCTGGCGAGCTATTCACATTACATGATTGTTGGCGCATGTCCCCTTCCGCATCCACTCGAATACTCATTACCGAAATGTAATTATTCCGCGCGGCGTTATCCGCCGCTCCGCAATATGCAAATGCGCCGTTTGGCGTCGTCATAGCGGACGATAATCTTCTAATTGCGATATTGAAACGCGCGTGCGTCTTGGCCCGCGGCCAGGTGTGCCGGATTGACCTTGATTGGAGTTCTCGAAATAGTAGACATGTTCCACAAGTTTGGGGCTTCCGTGTACCTTCAAATAAAAAAGAGTGGTTCTTCTACAGTAAACTCGCTGTAAGCCAAATTGTGTTCAAATTCCCTGCAAAAAATTGCCTTATTTGAATGTCCATTTTAAAAGGGAATCTTTCGGTGTGTAAAGAGCTAAAGAGCCTACCTAAAGAACTTTTGGGTCGAAAGATCTTGGCTCGTTAGGCGCGTATCTTTATGTGCGCTGTAACACTTACACACCTAGGCCTTCATTTTCCATGGAACAATCTGAACTCGATTTGGTATTTCTGGCCAATCCATGTGTTGTGGTTTCCAGCAGTTCAGATTTCAAGAAAACTACAAAAAGTGTGTACACCTGAGGCACCTGAGCATAGAGCCAAATTTCGGTGAATTTGATTGGTGTGGTTCCGCAGGTGTTCACTATTTTTCTGCACGGGAATTTTCCTGGTGTTTCTGGCCATGGGTTCCAGAGGTTCAGATTTCGAACGAACTGCCAAAGATGTACACTAGCGGCGCCTAATTGATGACGTTCTTTCCATGTGAATCTCTTTTTAACGTGGAGTCCGTTGTTTGCGCTGCGTCCCACGCCAACGTGGGAACGGCGCCAAATAAGGAAGCTGGAAGTGATTATCCGAGCGAAGTGTTTATTTTGAATCACAATTAGGTGATACATCTATGTATGGGCAGGTGTTCGGAGCCACCTGAGCATAGAGCCAAATTCAGAAGAATTTGATTGGTGCGGGGTCCGCAGGTGTTCCATTTGCATATAACGAGCTGTTTAATTCTGTTTGCCTCACTTTCCATGGTGATCTTAATCTTCGTAAAGGAGCACTGGGAAGGTGAATGGAGCCGCTTAGAGCAAAAGCTGTAAACACGTCAATTTACGACACCGGAATTACAATGCAATGATCGTAAATCTGCTGTATATTCTTCGCTCTTTGTGCGATAATGTGCCCGCCGCTGGGAGAAGCTTGTCCGGGGTCAGTGGGTATGCTTCGAGTCCAGGAGAGTAGAAAGTTAGCTATCCAGTATACCATATCTACCCGTCCTCTTTTATCCTTCTGTTGGCCAAACCGTAGGCCAAAGCATATTACAAAGTTATCCACATATAACCAACATAAACGCTACATAAATAAGCAATGTAATAAGTGACAATCCTGCTTTAAGCTACCGTATCTAGCATACCAGATCCAGTATGTAGCTTAATCCACCCAACTTATTATGCTCGTTGAGATGTATCTTCTTTTTTTACCCTTCCGCTGGTTGCACCTTAGGCCAAAGCATATCACAAAGTTGTACACAGATAAACAATACTGTATCCATGTACCCATACATGTCCACACCGCTCCTGACGCAGTTTCCTCTCTTTATCAGAGTTCCACTTTCCTAAGCCTCGGGAGAACTCCCGTATACAACCGCGTTTCCTGTGCGATAACCACTTTGGCGCGCTTTCGGTGGCGCCACCGGCGTGTTTAGGAACTTCCGCCGAGCCCGCGGTGTTTATGCGATGCGAGCGATCCAGCCAAACGACCGAATTATTGTGCTCTGAGTCACGGACCATTGGCAAGGCCGGCCGACGAGCCCATTCGCGCCTCCCGCGCGCTCTTTTCGTTTAATCGACAAAAGACGCGCGGGGATCAATCAAAAAAGGGCAAAAAGTTGATGTGCAGCTCGATAAGCGTGGAGAGTCGTTTTTCCTACCTGACACATTAAGACGCGCGGGTGCATCCAGCGACGCGTCGTCTAGCCGGAAAGTTTGAATGGTCTTCATTATGGAGGCCACTGGAACCACTGCAAGCACTGGTTCTGTGCTTTGAGAGGATGAATGACCGTGGGAGACACTCGGCCATGTTCTTTTGAGGTCAGGGTGTGAGGTTCGAAGGAGCAGGTAGCTTGGGTACATGGTTCTGGAAAAGAGGGGAAGAATGGTCTGTTGGAACTTTCCCAAAATCCGAGATAAGATAAGCGAGAAAGTGATGCCATTGGCGTACATGATGACCTAGGATCTTGTCCTAAAAGCTAATCTCCTCTAGAGCCTATTTTGGTCAATCACGAGAGCACAATAAGTTGCCTTAGGTGCCAAGGAGATTCAGACAGTACTGACTACTCAAAAGAAGGGTATATCAAGATTCATTTTTGCTGCTTCCCCTGCGTTGTATTCTTGGGTCATAGTGGTTACTACCTTCCAATGTGTGTAATTCGTAATATGCACGATGAAGAGAAAGAAGCACTAAATCCATGGCTTTAGAAGATGAAGGTCTGCACATGCTTACACACCTCCTTCTAAATCCGTATTTCCCCTCAGGAAGCCGCTAATCCAAGACTTTTAAATGCCAAAACACCCCCAGCAGCACCAATTTGTTAATAATTTGAACGCAAAGAATTGTCGACCTTCGGACACTCTCGATATTCTGGTGTTCTGATTTATGTCCATCGCCGGTTGCACGGAGAATACCTTGAAGCCGCGCCGACCTTCCTTGCACCCTCTGCGTGATGGACAGTTTGAAGAGCGATGGTCTTCGCTACATAGATCATTGCAGCAGTAATAACAAGAATGTCGCGTTTTTCTTCTCGCTTCTTTGTTTTGACAACTCCTGGCTCAAGGTCGTTCAGATGGGAGCGGAGACAAACGGGAAGCTGGTTTTGTGGGACTGTAGTGACACGTGATGGTCAGAAGCTGGCCTGGGGAGTTAAGGAAATGTGCAAAGGGTCTTGAAAAGTGATTTTGTTTGCGGTTCGGAATTTTTGCAGACGGATCTTCAAACTTTAGTTCAGGAGATTCCTGACTGAACTTGACCACGAATCTTTTCTTTCCTGGTAATAGCTTTTGTTTCTCTCTGAGTTTGCTCCAAATTCAATCATGATTCTGTCTTCGTTTCTTTTCTTCGAAACTGCCTTCTTTGAAAATGACCATCGAACCGTCCGAACTCGCAAATCTCCGAATCAGAAAATGCGCTCTTTCGGCGCTCTCAACTGCGATTTGGAAAAGTGAACGTTCTAGTGAGTGAGAAAGTGCGTTCTAAAGGTACATCTAGTTTTCAGTTTATCTAGAGCTCTTAAGTAGAACTTTCCATATACAAACTCTTGACCACAATGCCCAATTTTAGAGTAACAAGTGGATAAATCTGGAAACAGCCCCACGTCGATTTTGTACTGCCTTCCCTACAGAGCTTACATCGTTCTCCTTACTGTTACGACTCAACAGATTGCTCACAAACTTGAAAAACTACAATCAAGATGTGGTGAGAATTGTGCTCTAGATGGCAATATCCCGCTAGATAGTGTATTCTTTAAACTCACGTCCCTTCTCCATGGGGTACTGACAAACTGCCACAAACAAAATTATGTACAATCTGAGTTCTATTCCATAAGTATTTTCAAGATTTCCTTGTCCGCTAGATCCCTTTTCTGAAAACCCTTCTTAAGAGATGACCGTCAAGAACCTCGTCGATCTTTGCCCTGTCTCTGCCCACAGGTCAAATCCGTCTTCTTCATGTTCTCGGTTTCCGCGAATCGCTCCCGGTACGACCCGTGTTATGTGCACTTTCCCGCGGGCACGCGTTCATCTGGCGTCGAGATAGCGCCGATTCTCCGATCAAATCGGGTGGTCCCACCGGCTTCTTTTCGCCTGAAAAACTCGCGTTTTCTTGGTCTCCTTACCCACATCGCCTTCTCAACTTCGCGTGTGTACTATTAAACTGGAGATCTCCGTCTGTCCGATCCTTCTCCTCGCCTGACTCCTACGCAAGAACGCGCGTTTTTGTCGTGGATTTGGCGGATCGCCTACAAATTGATGACCATCCGATCCCGGCCGCACCGTTTTTTGCTCAAAGTGCATCGGAAGGGCAACGGGCACCTGAGACTCGGCCGTCGCGGGTTACGGTAGCCCGGCGACTCTTCGTGAGTGACGGGAAGGCGTCTATGCATTTGTGACTCGCGTGGGGAAGGAGTGCGCAACTGCGTGACGTGCCCTTGGAGTGCAGGTCCCCTTGGAAAGTGCACGGTGAGGCCAGTTTTTTGGCGCCGTTAGCGGAGAACTGACTGGTTTGTGGGCTACTTCATGATAAGCTATCATCTGGCGTGCGGAAATTAGAACTGCCCGCCGAACGCACGAAGTTTGAACGGCAGGAAGTGACCGTTCAGATCAGAGTGCAGATTAGTGAATGGTGTTGCAATTTTGAAGAGTGATTAGTAAGGGTCACGTCATAGAGAGAGCTGGAATGTGGAATCATATGAGTAACTAATAATCTGGGCATCGTCTGGGAATTAGAGCATTAATCTAGGATATTCAAAGCCAATGGGAATGATACATTTGTTTCCGAGCAAATCCTAATGACTGGCAGTAACATCAACCCCTAAGAAGCTGGACACTAGAGCCTTTTGAAACCGCTAGTAGCTGGCCTTCTATGGTAAGACCTACAAAGAGAAGGAATACTGTAACTGTTTAATATTTGCTTTGTCTTGTCGTGTTTCGCGTATTGGTTCAGTGACGTAATTCAAGAAGCTTCAATAGGCACGGATAAAATGAGGAGTTTCGCTGGATTCAAAAAGACAAGCAGATCAGAGAAAAGCATCTTGATTGGTTATGCCACCAGTACACAGAACTTCTTCGTCCGATCTTGCAGCCCATTAGATGAAACTCTGTGCTCTGTGCTTAGCAGTGAAGAATGTTGATCGTAACTTTAGCCTTCCTCGTATAAGAAGCGAAAAAGGGGTTCCATATGCTCTCAAACCAGAGTTATCTGCACCAAAAAGTTGTGCTAGTTAGCCATAACTGAAAAGTAAAACCTAAATTCAGCCGCTTCTAGAATTTAATGCATTCCTGTTTAATGTTAAAATTTAATGCATTTCTTAGTATTTAATTGTCTGCATAAACCTGAAACAGATCTGAGACAGAGGTTCTTTTCTCCTGCTACTTCGACTTTTTGGATAAACATAACTTCCTCGTGCTGTTTCCAGTATTCTTCTAGCAAGCACAGTTTTTTGTGACTATGTGACCGCTGTGGACGTGTCCGCAGATAAGATAAGATTGTGGCGTTCTTTTCTTGGATTTTCTACTCTTCATCGGCAAACAAGCTCAGCGCTGTGCACACAGTGTTGGCCTTTCTATCTGTTGCGTTTTTTCGGTCTTATCACACAAGCTATAACTTGGTGCTGGCTATGAAGTGGATCGACTTCGCATGCAGTTGTTTGTTTTGAAGGTGAATCCACAAAAGGAATACATCAAGATCATAAACCAAGAGACATGGAGCAAAAATTTTAATATTACTGTAGTTGAAGAGGAAATAATGTTTCATCAAGGCTATTCATTTTTGATGTTCTCAGAGGCTGTCTTAAATCCTGATCACAGCTTATCACAGGATCCATGAGTTTCAACATACACATTCTTGTGGACTGCATCTTGCTTTCTTATGCATTTTATATCGTATCCTAATTGAAAAAAGGGTTGCAGCTTCTCCTTTGGCATGACGTTCTCACATTCCACCATAGTCCTTGCAAACATAACCTCTTCTGTACCTACAGGGCTGGTCAGCTGGACACATTCCCTTTGACACAATGACCACAACTGTTATACCTACCGTATCTCCTCTTTCCAATAAGATGATCCCCAACTTCTCCTCGGGCACAAGATCTCCGCTGCTTCGCCGCCTCTTTGTTCCTGTTTTCGTCAACAGAGTTCATCTGTTTTGGCGAAACGTCGCCCGGACAGGTAGCCGCCGATCGGTCGGGAAGCACCTCTCACGTGTTTTCGGCCTGTTGCCCGCTGCAACGGCGCTCTTTGTCCCCGGGCTGTTTATAGTACTCTCCGGCCGGCGTGTTTACCACCGGCACGTGGCCAAGGAGCGAACGTGTCATGGGGCACTGGACGGAGCTGGACGCACGTCTCAAGGACGCCGCGGGAGATGCCGGATGTCCGAGCGCGGTCCCGACACGAAAAGATGCCTCCAACCGGGCACTTCCGTTCGTGTTTTTGCAGCGGATAAATAGAGTCCAGCCTGGCATTACACATCCCGCGCTCGTTCCTTCTCGCCAAGACTCCCACTTCCGGCTCGCTCTCCCTGCGGCGACGGCGGTGTCAGTAATTTGTTTATTGCCCCGCTCGACGCAAGAACTTAAGGGTAGCCGGCTGCACGACTTTTTTCGCTTTTATCACCCCCAGCTTGCCCAGGCAATAGCAATACCGCTCATTTTTCAGCGCAATTCCTTGATGACCTCTGGTGAGGGTGCACTTTTAAGGGTGTCCTCGGAGAACCTGGGTGGCCCGTTGAGGACAGCCTCGGATTATTAAAATGGATGGAGTAGATTTGTAGTTTTTCTGTGCCTTGGAGACGTGATATGAGGCGTAGGAAAAGGGCAAAGTTTAGATACAACTTTGATGAGTTCTTTCACGAGATCTTCAACCACTCCTTCTTATAATGTTCAGCGCGAAGGGCTCGATCTTACCGTACCCTATGTCAGCTTTGCAAATGTGTTTAAAAGGCAGATTGCGCATTTTTTTTCTCGCTTCCATAAAGGACTTACACCCTCACGACTCTCTTTTCGCCCCAAAAACTCACGTTCGTAAGAAGGACGTGCACAGTTACACGTAATGTCATCAAGCTCAAAAATGCACAACCTCGTTCAAGCCCAGAAATCATTGTGACCTTTATTTGAAGATAGACGAGTGTTCTTATGTTGTCTACTTTGTTTTCCAGTGATACATCTCGGATCACTAAAAAATGCCACTCAAAACGCTGTTGTTCGGCCTTTAAACGTCACTCCATCGCCTTGTCGCACGACGGGTGAACTGTACGTTTCAATGACATTTCGCGCATTGGCGAAAGGTGAAGAATGAAACGGGATGATCTCACCCCTGTCAGCCGGTTCCCATTGTGTGTGACTGCGTCGCCCATAACTGGAGACATCACTGGTTTAGCAGTACTGGTTAACCAGTACTTCGAAGATGTAATCTTGTCGTGGAGAGCACGAACATATGGACTTTCAAATTTCTCCACCTCCCTTGTAAGCTAGAGAATTCAAGAAGTGACGTTACGTAATCCTTAAGTAAATACGACTTCCTTTGGGGATCACTGAAAAGGGCGCCTACTTGAAGATCACCAAACTTGGTTCACAATATTTGCAAGCAAACACCAGCTGCTATTTTTCTGTTTATCTTGGTTCCTCATAGGCTCCGTAACGCCGGAACTATAATCTTCTTGACATTTAAATACCTTTCACACGTTGTCGGTTTGTCAAAGCCATCGTTTTCTTGCAATCACCTCTCTTCGGCCTTGTTCCGCCACAGTCTTTTTGTCGCAGATCTGTGACCACTCAATAGAGAAGAAAACGGCTGGTAATCACAATTTTTAGATATTAACCCTCTCGTTCCATGCAACCTTTTACCTTGGTAGGACAAAGATCACACTCCCTAAATGTCAGTTTTTTGTCATTCGAAATCTTTTCTAATAGCTCAACAATAGCAAGCAATCCCAACGTTTCCGATGTGTCATTCTTCAGCACAAGAATTCTCTTCCGCCTTTGCAAACGATCTAAAAACTCGCCCTTTTCGTCTTTTCACTCATTCGAGGCCGACCCAACCGTTTCGTCACAAAAAGCCCCTGGTTTTGTGTCCTGCCTCGTCCAGCCTGCCGACTCCGAACCGGTCTCGTCCGATTAATCTCCATTAAACGCTGGTTCTACAAATCTGTTAGATCGGAATTTCAAATTCGACTCTAAAGGTACGCCTGTTCATAGATCACTCTCCTGTCGGGGCCCAGACGGCAAACAGGTCTCCAAAATGGCAAAAAACGGTCGGAATTCTTTAACTTTATTTGCAAACCAGCAAGGGCATCCACGTCATCCCGTTTCGGTGTTGCAAACCCTCACGCAGATTAGCGTCTTTCCGACGGTGATTAATCGGTTTCGCTGCGCGTTTCCATCGATCATCGCCTCCCTTCCTCGTCGATCGAGTTGATCTTTAGACGCGCGTCCGACTGAGAATACGGTTTTTTCGCGCTGAGTCAGGGCGAGCCGATGACCAGATAATCACTGGTTTAGTCACGACCACGGTCATGATCGCCCTTGGCGATTAGTCGCAGAGGCGCGCTCCCAGCCCGGCCGTGGGAAGGCGCGAAAAATGCACTTCCGACAGGAAACCGTTTGGTGTTGGGAGAGGGGATACTTTCTGCTCCTGTTTTTTCATTGGGAGCTGAGTTTAATGGTGGAGGGAACGGTGAAGGCCGGACAGGACGGCCTAATAGTGTAATGTTCTTATATTCTATTTTTCATATCTTCTTCTATGCTCTCTTGGGATAAGACAAGGGACATGTGTTCCTGGAATTGATACATTACCGTGCATCAGCTAACTGGGAGATCGGAAGGCTTTGAAGAAAACAGCTGGATAAGGAGTTTGGATTAAGAACCTAGAATCCAGGATGGAAGCAGCTGTAAATTCACTTTTGGTGATAAGGGAGGTTTTGATGATCTCTACAAGACGCAGACGCGTCTTGTAGAGATCACGAAAATAGCTCCGTAGCTTGACGTTCTTGTGTGTACCAAACCGACCAAGAGAACCTTGAAAATTCAAGATATCTGAGATCCAAACTCCTTCTTTGGGATAAAAACAACATTCTCCCTGTGGTTTACTTCATATAATGCTATTTCCCACCTTATGAAGCTAAAAAAGATCTAATTATGGTCATGAAGAGTGAGACATGTGCAATACAGAAATAGATCCAATCACCAAACATAGTACGACGACTAGAGAACAAGGACAACAGACTAACATTACTCGGTTCCCAAGAATCCCATGACTACAGTTCCAAAGACACAGAGATAAGAACGTGGACCCAGACGAACTCACGTGGGCACACCCGAGAAAATCCGACTTTTTGCCGCTTTCCAGATTGACAGCGCGTCAAATCGATAAGATTACCAAATTAGCGGTTGCAACGACGGTGTTTGATGTGACTGCAACACTTCCGTCCTGGCGTCTGCACTTTTGTTTTTGTGGTACACGGGGAAAGTCCGCTCCTGCTAGCACACCGTTCCACCGTTATCTTGCAAAGTGCAAACGCATTAAATCCGGTAAATTTCTTATACGTTTCCGTATGTCAGTTTCCTATGACAGGATGTCAATTGTCGTCTTGGCGACTGTTGCAACAAAGAGGGTTCACGGAGTGGAAAGGAGAGGTGGAAGGAGACGATGATTATCGGTTAAATTTGGAGGGAGATGGACTGTCTTTTTATATAAAAAACGGAATTCCGCATTGATGAGTCAGAAGAAGCAAATTGCGCAATATAAGTGCCTTTCTATTAAAGGAAGATGTACGAGGCTCGTTCTGTTCTGGGCATTGTTGAAGAAAGCAATACGGAAGCTAGTCAACTCTAAATGAAGCTTTAAATTGAATCAAAATGGATCCTGCATCTTCTATCACATTTAACTGCTCGTTACTAGCGGTGCTAGAGTGTCGGCTAGAAGGAGATGGATACTTTTGTAGTGACGTATATAGCTTTAATAATACACGTTCTTAGTACATCGAACTCCATTATTCTGATGATCACAAACAGTAGGGAAATGTGGCTCCCTCGAACCACAACTCGGTATAGGATTTACAAAATGTTAGACGAAACTACCCTGGCTTAGGTGGCCCAGTAGCTCATGGCCTTTTCTGGTAGTCCTGTTCTGGTAGTTTCTGTTTATCATAATCTAGAAAGACACATCTCCCTTGTGTAGTAAAATGTGGCTGAAGATAAAGATGACTAAGAATCACCTCTTTCTTGATCCACCGGCGCCAATCACATTGTGTTTGACTTTCTGTTTTGACTGGTGAAAACGTGGACGCAAACAGCTGCTTTGCGTTGTAACGCGCATCACGTCATTCTTGAATGAATAAAATGTCTCTTATCTGATCAACAATATGTTTTGTGTCAACGCATCTTTTTCCTGTGCGCTTTGATTCGTGAAAAAGTGCATCCGTCAGCTGAGCAACAACACCCTATAAGTATACCTTTGCACGTCTGCTTTGCAAATAGTGCACTTTCTTTTTCGCTTACGCTGCAGAACCACAAGATCGTTCTGGTAAACAGTAGCGATACGGAAAACATTCTAGGTTCAAAAGTGTGGACGACCATTGGCGAGCCTCTTATCAAAGTGCTGACACCTCAAGTTGTCAGCCCCTCAGCTGGGCAGGGCGAACTTTGATCTACACACCCACGGTGACACAGGAAGTGATCCGAAGTGATGTGTGTGTAAATAGGGGGAAGCACGTACGATCTCGGCCAACATGTAGAGTTGTCGAATCTAATCGACTCGATTGTGGTTGACGTTAGAACTTAATGAGCCACATCGGGCCTACCTGCTTCAAGTGAAAGATTCTTTCTTACTTTCTTCTTTTGAAAAACAGAAAAGCTACTAAAAAGCGCGCTTTTTCTTTCAAAGCCTATAGGTTAGACTAGGAGAATTGATAAAATTTTTGGGGTTAGAAAGAGTCATAGAAACCGCACATAACGGCACAAAGCCAATTACCGTATCTTAAATGTACATCGTCCCGAATCTTACAAAGGAACTAGAGGAAGATTCTAATGGACGACCTATTGATAGAGGTTACATCTGCCTTCAAAGAACAGCTTCTGCCAACGGTTTACTACGCGAACAGTTCAAGTTGGAGCCCTCCCTCCACACTTGCTTTAATTCTGGCTCTTCTTCCATGGGCTACTCTAGCTCTTCCCAGAAGCAGATTCCCTTCTTTTCATCCCAAGCCGCTCCGCAATTCTCACCATCTGTTCGGGACAAATTCTCTTCACAGCTCTGTTTTCAAGAGCGCTCTTCTATTTTCGGCTCTACATGTACCCATTCAAAGAACACCGCTATCCAAAGTACGTCGAGCCGATCCACTTTCCCACTGTCAAGTGATCACACCTCTGATCGATGTTCGCGTAAACAGATTAGCGAATAACTTTATAGCCCACGAGTCGAGGCTTACCCGAGCACACGTCACCCGCTCGGCACATTTCACAATCGCTGCAGGACAGTTCCCCCTCGTCATGCTGTGTTCGTCCGCCATTTCAAAACCGAGCACTTCCAAACTTCGGAGCCTTTCCGAGGGCTTCTTTTCTTCTTTTCATGGGAACGCGCCCTTCCCACCCTTACCCCTCGAAGAACATCATCGTTAATCATTGTTGCTCTACACGGGCGGACGCGTTTTTTCGCCCCTGCCGACCTCATTCTGGCGCCAATCTCTAATTAGAGGGAGAGGATCATCCTCCGCCGGGCGTTCTGTTTTGTTTATCGTGGCGCCGCCGTGGAATGATGTGAATTTGCACATTGCGCGCACCGCAACTTGCACTTTGCCTTGCAGTTCCGGGGCAAAAGTGCATTTGCCGTTTATTTGCTGTAGGGAAAAAATTGCGCTCTGATCGTTTGAGCTTTGTTGCGTAGAGTGCCGCGTTTTCCTTGCGAAGTTCTCAATGGAAAGGCGTCAGCTGACATTGAGAGTGGAGATGTCAACTTCGCCTTGTCTTGGCTATTCTTTTCCCTTTTGTGTCCCTTTTTGTGCCTCTTTTGCTCTAGATTGATGCATGTGAGTAGGGGAAATATTAGAGTTATGTTTTCGATATAGCATGCTTGCGCTGTTGAGCCATGGATTAGGCTGAGAACTGTGATATGACGGCCTAGATTACCACAGGTCATCACGACATATCATCCGGCATCCTATTTTTTCTTCTCTTAGCTGCTCCTGTACATGCACATGTACATGTTTCATCGCTAGCTACTACGGTGTTCTTATGATCAATTCTAATCACCACAAGTCGTTATGCTCTATCTAATACTGATGAGTGCGTATATAGCCGCAAACCCGGTCCCTGGTGGCACTTGATTATCCTCTTTCAACATTGAAGCTCATGATATTTCCTATTTCAGGAAAGCTTGGCGCCATCGATTCACGTGGAATAATCAATCTCGATCGCTGAAAGGCAGAAAGTGCATCCTGGCGACGCGGAATCTATATCGCGTTAATCAGATAGGTGCACGAATTCTGCAGCGCAATTTATGCGTTTCCCAGCCTTGCGGTTTGATCTTTGTGACACTGGGGGAAGATGCAGAAGAAGTGGGCAACACAATGACGAACATATGTCCTTGTGAAAAAGAAAACATTGCGAAAGTGGACCTAAACTATAAACTCTAAAACAGATAATTGGATAGGTGGAATTTGCTGAA
>JADLIF010002485.1:0-31901 GCA_016648015.1 Steinernema khuongi | reverse complement strand
ACCTGAAGGATGTGACTTTGCATGCTGGAAGACGATGACGATGACACATGCTTGTATTGAGGGCACAGTCATGGAAATGCTCGATGGTCTGGTGAAGAAGCTTCACTGGAAACAACACTCACCTCGTTTCACTTGTCCCCGTACTCCCGTCTCAGCACCCGTAATACAAATTAATGTTTATACAGCACGAAGATGTAAACCTATTCAAAACAACCTATTCACAGCAGATTTCAGATCTAAACAAAGTGTTTGAAGCTGGCATAGAGCTGGTTGTCCGCTCCGACGGTGACGGCGGACTTATGCTCTCGCATGAACAATCGAGATCCGCGATACAGTCCGTGTGGCTTGAGATAGTCCCAGGCGTCTTGCCAGATGGTGAAGGTCGGCGCATAGGGAAGCATTGAGACGGCCAATCTTAAAATATGGAGTCAGTTTGATGGAATTAAAGCAAAAAAAGACAAACCCGGATCCAGCAGTGGCCATGACGGTTGAGACAGCCTTGAGCGGGTATATGCAACTTCTCAAGAAGTAGTGCACGCCAAAAAGCAGGAGGAAGCGAATATTATCGATAGGGTCGTCGGCGGTCTCATCCGCCTCGTCCTGGTTATCGATCTAAATAACGTATAAGAAGCCCTTTCACCTTAGGACGGGAAATACCTCGGCGTAGACCAAGGTCCGCTCGATGGCGCAGGAAAGCAGACCAATACCCCAGACCAAGATGGCCTCGGCCAGAAGCTGCGGGACGAGTCCCGAGAAGTACCCAGCGGGGCCCTCTTCACGGCCGGTACGGTACATGACACATAAGACATGGGTATACTTTATCTCTTTGCTGACGAGTTGCGCGATTTCCCGGATCGCGAAAACTCTGAAGGGCTGACTGGCGATGATGCCGGCGGATTTAATAATGGTGTTGCGAATAGCGGAGCGGACCGCAACACGGAAGCTTTCATGGTCGGTCATGCTCTTCTGCTTCTTGTCCAGGTTCTCGGGTTCCCCTCCAATATTGGGGCAGTACTCGTTCAGGTACTATAAAACAGTAAGTAAAAGAGACTCTGCATTCAATTCCATACCTTAGACACTTCGCGACAAACAATGTGCTCGATTTCGTCGCCCACGATGGTCGCTTCTAGGCCGGTGAACATCGCCTTAAATCCAACCTCATTGTAAAGGTAACGAGCTAAAAGAATCTCTGTACAACCACGCAACGCAACTTGTAAAGATACCGTATAAGAGACAATTAGGCAGGTAGTAACAGGTGCGACCAACCAAAGGTAGTGACTTTCCCAGGGTGACGGGGTACGGTTCGTAACCCAAGGTAATGAGGGTTCTCACGAGAGTGATCGGGTATGTTACGAGATCCGCAACTTTGCCGAATTCAGTCATCTTAAAAAACTGAAAATCATATAATTTGAGAGGGGTTGAATACACTCATGACGCAAGAACTCAAACAAGTACGAACCTCAAAGACAAAAACAGGCGCCCACGATTCGCACTGACGAAGACGCTAAAAACTCGTGAAAACTCGCTACCGTAGTGTCGCTACCGTATAGTTCCAGTTCTTTGGCAGGCGGGACCATCGTTGCTTCATTTAAATGGAAGTAAGGCTTGACTTAATTCTGTTCATAGTGCTAGATAGGTTTTGCTACTGCTAGATGTTCTTTCCTAACTTGAAGAACTTGGAGATTTTAGCATTCATCTGAACAAGATGGGCAAGACCACTATTCCGCTGTCAGAGGGCGCTTCCACGAACGTCAGCAAATAAACACGGGCTGTAAAAGTTGTGTGTCCGCCGGTGCACAAGCTTGGGGCAGCCAAGATCTAAAGATGGAAAGGGTCCTTGTTTGCGCCCGAGCGACTTTGAAAGAAGAAGGCCTCAGGCCCGACCGTATAAAAGACAAGAAGGCGCCTCATTCGACAGAGCACATCCCTCGAAGCGATGATCGGCCTATTCCTTCTCTCGACCCTCCTGGCGAACGCAGTCTCCGCCGCCACATTGGAGCAGCCCGGTGAGTGCACACCCCCAGCTGGACCAAGCACGAGTTCAGGACCGAAGCTCGTCGACGAAGCGTCCCGCTGGAGCCAGTGCAAGGCGCAGAACGAGTCCATCTACGACTTCCAAGTGGAGACCCTGGACGGCCAGTTCACCGACCTAAGCCAATTCAAGGGCCAGGTGCTCCTGGTCATCAACGTCGCCACCTTCTGTGGTCTGTCGACCCCCTCCCCCGGTATAGAACCTTCCTTTAGCCTACACGCAACAGTACACGGACTTCAACCCCTTCATCGAGGCCAACGAGGAAACCGGCTTCAGCATCCTCGCCTTTCCCTGCAACCAGTTCAACCTGCAGGAGCCCGCCGAGAACCATGAGCTCCTCAACGGCGTCACTCGGGTCCGCCCCGGAAACGGCTGGGAACCGCACCAGAACCTTCACATCTTCGGCAAGCTCCAGGTCAATGGGGTCAACCACCACCCCCTCTACGAGTTTCTCAAGGTAAGCACGAGCCTACTCCTCCTTCTCAGAACCTTCTTCCTAGGACTCCTGCCCCCAAACCGTCGTCCAGATCGGCAAGGGCCATGAACTCATGTACAACCCAATTCGGGCCAACGACATCACCTGGAACTTCGAGAAGTTCCTCATTGACCGCCAGGGACGTCCCCGCTTCCGCTTCCACCCGACCGCCTGGAACCACGGGCAGGTCGTCCAGCCCTTCATCCAGAAGCTCCTAAACGAGGAGGCCTGATTCGCGTGGATATCTACAACAGTACAGATCCATTTTCGACATTAATTTAAATTAAATAAAAGTATACAGCCTATCTCAAAATGGTTTACTGGAATGCTTGCAGGCCGGTAATGGCGCGGCCGAGGACGAGGGCGTGGATGTCGTGGGTTCCTTCGTAGGTGTTGACGGTTTCCAGGTTGACCATGTGCCGAATGATGTGGAATTCGTCTACGATTCCGTTGCCTCCGAGGATGTCACGGGCCTTCCGAGCGATTTCGAGCGACTTTCCGCAGGAGTTGCGCTTGATGATCGAGATTTGTTCAGGGGTAGCACTGAAAGCACCTGATGAAGATATGCTCTAGGTGAATAGCCGGTGTCCGCCAGGTCACTAGCTTCCCCCTCCTCCTCCCCAAAGATGTAAGGCAACTTACAGTCCTACATCCTTTAGACGAGCGACACGAAGACATCCCTGAAGACCCAAGCTGATCTCGGTGAGCATATCGGCGAACTTCAGCTGGACGAGCTGAGTCTGAGCGATGGGACGGCCGAACTGGATGCGTTCCATCGCGTAGTCCCGAGCATAATGGAAGCAAGCCTCCGCGGCTCCGAGGGCGCCGAACGCGATTCCGAAGCGGGCGTTGTTGAGGCATCCGAAGGGGCCGGAGAGTCCCTCGGCCTTTGGGAGAAGGTTGGCTTCGGGGACGGGGACGTCATCCATGGCGATCTGGCCGGTAATGCTGGCACGGAGCGAGACCTTTCCTTCGATCTTTGGCGTGGACAGTCCCTCCATTCCTCGTTCAAGGATGAAACCCTAAAAAAATTTGTTCACAGTAACCTGTTTAATTTTACTCGAATGGTTAGAAGAAATAAGGCGAAGCTCAAAGAAGATCTCTTGAGCTGGTCTTCTAAAATTGTCCACAATGCTTATCATTAACTGGACTATCATAATTGGTATACTCGGTTTTAGCACGTGTTCTAATCTTAGGATCACAGGTACAGTGGGAGAAGCTATCCCAAATCATGTTGTTTCATAGCTTCCAGAAGCATTCAAAGCTCACCTACCTTGATCTTGTTGTTGTGACGCTCGCTCTTCGCCCAGACGATAACGACATCGGCGACAGGAGAGTTACTGATCCACGTCTTCGTTCCAGTGAGCCGATAGGTCTTCGTCTTCTCATCCCACTTGGCGCGCGTCTCCATGCCGCCGGGGTTCGATCCATGGTTCGGCTCGGTCAGGCCGAAGCAGCCGACGAGTTCTCCAGAAGCCAGTCCAGGGATGTACTTCTCCTTCTGCTCCTCGGATCCATAGGTGTGGATGGGGCCGATGACCAAACTCGTTTGCACGCTCATCGTGGAGCGGTAGCCACTGTCGACGCGCTCCAGCTCGCGTGTGATTAGGCCGTAGCCGACGGTGGAGGTTCCAGCGCAGCCATATCCCTTAAACCATTCGCTTGATATGGCGATGACTGGATGAACTAACGGTATAGGGCGCTCCAAGAAGTCCCATCTTGCCCATCTCCGGAATAAGCGTGGGATCATAGGCTAAAATGTTCCAATTAAACCAATTCTGAGTTGTTGGAAGTTGCTCCATCCTTAAGGCTCTCTGATTCTTTAGTTTCGTAGCCCTCCCGCAAATTTAACCATCACCTCAAGAAGGAGACAACTCAAGAAGAATAAAAGAATGGGACCAAGAACAGTTCAGGTTAGCTAATGACTGATCAAAAGGACCTACTCTCATTTCTGAAGGCTTCGGTGATTCTGGGCATCAGCTTCGCCTGGCAGTAGTCGTGCGCCTGCTCCTTGAGGATGCGCTCCTCTTCGGTCAGTTGGTCGTCGAAGGCGAAGGCATCCTTGTAGCTGAAGGTCGACTGCGCTGAAAGAACGTGAGAAATAGAAACACGACTAAATGCTTCAGCTTACATCTGGAGAGCGGACGTTCAAGCTTGGACGCAAGACGAGATAGCGAACGGCATGACAACATGGCTCCGGTTTGAAGAAGTTGAGACGTGAGAGATCTGAAAAGAGACAGAAAAGCGATGTGGGTGGTCGGAGGAAAGTTGAGATAGTCAGACAGCGCGGATTTCCAAAGTCTAGACAACGAAGGTCGGAGACTGTCTGATAAGCAACGCGTCTAGAATGGAAGCAGAGCTGGGCGACAAGTAGCACGAGAAGTGGCTATACTAGGGTGTATTCCATTAGTTTTGTTTCGGATGGCTTCTTGTTTCGTTCTTTATTCGACCGTAATGGTGTCCAAGGACATTTACGGGCGCCAATTTACATCTTCTTAATCGCTAAACCGAAACAGCCGCAAACATACATGTTTTAGGACCTTCATGAAACCGAAAAACTGCCGTTTCCTTTTCAACAGGTTGGCTAGAACGGCATACAGGATTCAATGAATCGATGCCTGTCAATTTCTGTATGAAGACCGGAGAGCGCAGAAGTAAAGCGAATGGAGAACGGTCAAATAGCGTAAAATGAGAGAAGAACATTCAATTGAGAACCACGCGATCCAAAGTGGCGCCGCCTCCTTCACCCATGCCACCTAACGGCGTTGCACCGCTTGATAAGAACCATCGATCGAACGCCACGCGACTCTCGTCCTCTGTTCGGGTTCAGCGCAAGTGTTGAAGATATCAGGAACCAAGGAACGGACACGTGACTCTTGGAACACTAGACGTATGGAAAACATCACGGGATTACGGTGAAACATGTCCATGCTCCCGCTAGGAACCACGACTGAATGTGAATTGTCATTGGTCTCCGTTGGGTTTGTTTGGATCGTTCTCTGATCTCTGGCCTGTGGTCAGTGATCATGTCAAGGAGCGATGGAAGACAATGAAATGCTCCTTAAAAAATGCACCCAAGAGCGTAAGGCATGTAATCTGTTTGTTCAGAATACGTCATGATACTCCAAGAAGTATGGACACTTCGAATAGGCCTCACGCCTAAGTGAAACGAGGTCTGGGACGGCAGGTGACGATTGCTTGTTTTATTCCATAGTTTCTCTAAGCAGCCGTGGATATACTTCAGGCAGCTAATCTCATATTTCTTGTTCACAGAACAATCACAGAGAGCTGTAAGTTTATCGCAGTAGTAGTTCTTAGTTACCGTTGTACGCGGGAAGGGAGCTGGTCAAGCCATCGCCCACGACGAGGCCCTGGAGCGCTGAGCCACTCTGAAAAGGAAATGGACTTTGGGTTCACTGATAGCTGCCTACCGCCACACGGCATTCACAATAGGAGCCACCGTTGATGGTTACGGTAGTGGCGACGCCGGTATCGTTGCGGATAACTTCTAGGGAGCGTAGTCCAACACCACAAGTGGCGTATCCCGACAAGCAATCGCTGTCCAAGCTGTCGCAGATGATCTCGTTTATGTACTGAGGGAAGTAGTTCGGAGGGAGCTGGCGCCAGGCCCAGCACTTGGAGCAGAGGCTGAGTAGGCCATTGCTGTCGGAGCTGATCCCTTTGGTGGTGCAAGAGATGTTGAAACGAGTTCCTAGAAGGTGAAGAGTGATTGAGCCCGACTTAAGTTACGCCACTACAGAACTCACTAGAGAAAACTTCTAGAAGTGACACCTACCCACAACTCCTGCGTCCTTCTTATTGACCTGTCGCTTTGATCTCCTCCCATGCCTCCTATTCTCCCTCTTCCGCTGGTTGTGCTTGTCGTCTTCGTCACTGGAGTCCGCAGAACTGTCTCCGTCCCTGCTGTTCTTCTGCTTTCTTGGAGACTTCCCGTAGTCATAAGTCCCTGTTTCGTTTCGAGAGAAACGATACTTTAGGCACGGGCTGCTCGCCGAAGTCAGCTTGGAGTAGTCGACGGAGTCGGTTAGCAGGCCGAGCTGAACGGGCTATGGTATGAGGGAAAGACGGCCGAATTTCCTACCGCCTTCAGTTTGGCCTTCAAGTAGTTCGCGCAGTTCTTACACTCGGGCGTGGTGCATCTCTCCACGGGTTCGGCTGGGGTGATGGGCGAGTCGTCCGGTGGGTTGTCGTCTTCGATGGTGAGGTCGCCGAAGGTGGACATCGCTTCTTGGAGCGAGGTGGCTTGGTAGCGCGAGTCGTAGACGAGACAGTCTGTGGAACCGGGTTTCAGCACGCATGGACACTGGAAAGTGGATCGATATAGGGGATACTGGAGGCCGTGATTGGAATACGTGGACTGTGGATCAGAGTCACATCCGCCTTTGACCTCCATGGAACTAACCTGAAGATTCTGGCTCCAGGCCACCTGAACGACTGAAAACACAACAATACACAGCGCCCAGTACCCCATTGTGAACTCCGAATGATTTCCGCCCGACAGCCGAAGCGAGTACCCTAGTCAGCGGCACGGCGTCCGATACTGTTCAAACAGAATACCGCAAACTTGTTTCCAATGGGGACGCATACATGTTTATAGAACTGGCGTCAGGCTAATCACTTCACTAATCTCCTTGCCCAGGAACCGCCGAACGAACTTTCCGGAGGTCGACGGAACTATGCACTTCAAGGTCACCAGGTAGATCAGTTTGAGCTCAAAATAACTTGGCGGTTTTCGGTGATTAATACTGCAATGGTGCAGTTAACAACTGAACCCGCAAGCATAACTATCTAAATAAAGACCCTAAAACTGTACAGATGAAAAGTGAAGACTATTTCGAGAAATATCGTATCCTATGCATGAATGTGGCTTTTCGTATTGTATTGGTTTGTAAGTCATCACAGACCACTGACATTTTCCAATCTATGTATATGGAACTCCTATAGGAAAACAGGTTGAAAACAACAATAATCTCTCAAAGTTGCGATATCTCTGTCTCTCGAATTCCCTCAGTGTGACCTCAAAATAACAACTTATCCATTATCCATTTTATCCATTAACATCATTCAAATTATCCAAAATCCAAACATGAATGCAGATGCATTGCACAGAGGAGATGCATTTTGCAAAAAAAAACGAAAAATTCTACTACAATTTACAATACATGTTCCCTACACGGACCGAGAACGAACCACGCGGTGATACATGCATTGTGCAAAAATGATACAACAGTGTTCCGCCTTATCAGAGTGAGCAAACACGGGCGCATGGCCTGTTTTTATCAAAGCATGTCCATGCAAAGTCATCGCACTACACGGAAGCATCGCTGAAATTCCAGGTGTGGCGACGATCGGTCTTCCTGTTGGCGGAAAAATCCCACGATAGAAGCTTTGGGTAATTCCTAAAGAATTCTCTGGAATTGGTTATAGTCTTTGAGGCAGATATCTTTTCGTATAATGATTTTATATAAAAAATTATTTTTTAAATAATTTATATGAAATAGTGAACAAAATAGGATCGTATCTTTAGCATCCGTAGCATCAACTATGGTTATACCAAAGAATTTGAATATTGTATCCACATTCTTGGAGGAATCAGCGTGGAACAAAAAAGTGTCGCTGAAATTTTAGGGCAATCATCGCCTTTGCTTGCGAGCTTGGCGAGCAGGAAAGTGCACCCTGCTGGACTTTGATTCTCCACGGGGCAACTGGCTTCAATATCGCGTTCTAAAAGGCATGGAACCTTTACAAGATGTCGCCGTCAGAGAAGAAAATGGTGCTGAATAAGAGTTTTTAGTGTGATGGACTCACTGCAAGATGCTAAACAAGAGACAAGAACGGTCCAGAATAGAACCCTCAGATGTAATCTAAAACAATTTACCGAGGCTCAACAAATCGCACGGTTTTTGACATTTTAGTCATATGGAGATTGCACTGCATCGTTTTCTAACCCAAGTGTCTCGTTTATCTTACCCAAGAAGAAGTTGCCTTTAGTGGGATTGTGACTCTGGTACGAAAGATTGATATATTATACAAAGCTACATTTGTAAACATATGTTTGCTGAGATGTGTTACCGTCCGCCGTGCCACTGTGTCCTAAGATCGCATTCTTTGAAATAAGATCTATTTTCCCCCCGGTTTATTGAGGTCAAAAGTTCTAAGCCTTCGTACTAAGGGTAACAATAAATTTTTGTTGGAAATTGCACCTCCTTCCCCCCTATGTCAAAAACTGGGCACAAAAACCTTCCACTCACTTCTTTAGAAGATCTCTCCTGAAGGTTCTTTGACCCTCACCGCTCTCCTCTCGTCCCTCTCGCCCCTAGCACCTCTCCCTCTCGGTCCTCAAAACGCTTAGGCCCGTCTGCACCTGACTGCTGTCCATCGAAAAACAACGTCGTCGCCGCCCCGTCTTATCGCCGTCGATAAAACGCGCCCGATCGACGGTCAGTCGCCAAGAGCATGATGCTCCCGCTCGTGCTCATCCTCGCCACACTTCACCTCTCGCTGGGAGGTGTAGTTGATCGCCCTCCAAGGAGGCATTACCTCTCGCTCGGAGATGAGGCGCCGACGCTGAAGGTGCTCGAGGCGGACAGACGTCCCCATTGGAAGAATGGGAACCCGAACCAGGGACCGTTCTACGCGCAGCCCGAGCAGGTGCACCTCTCCTACGGAGGCGATCCGAGCTCGATGATCGTCACCTGGGTCACCTTCGACGACACGCTGGACTCGCTCGTGGAGTTCGGACCGTCGGACGACGCGCTCAATTCGACGGCCAAGGGCACCACGTCGCTGTTCGTGGACGGAGGAAAGCTGAAGACCAAGAGGTACATCCACAGGGCGCAGATCGACGGAATCCAGCCCGGAGTGAAGTACTGTAAGTTTAGAGGGTTTTGTGAGGAGATTTTGGGTGGAGCACTAAATTGCGACAGTTGTTGGGTTTGTATGCACTTCTTGATGTCTTTTTGGCTTATATAAAGGGTGAGAAAAACATATTTGCATATTTCCTAAAGCTCCTTGAGTTACGTTGCACCCGGAACTACCTTCAAATTTTTATAGCAACGTAATAAGCTCATTTTATCGCTCACGGTTAGCTTCGGAAATCTTATCCACCGGTCCAGGGTCTTCTTGTTTTCCACGGGCTACTACATGTGCATGCTGTGTTTTTCTGTTTATTTGACGTTCCACCGTGCAACAAAACAAACAAACAACACAAGGGTAAACACCACAGCGGCTTGATCAACGATCATTAGAGCAGAGATTGAATCAGATAGACGACGAGGAAATGTTCTAACAATTCTGACGGAACGTATTCTAGGCTACAGAGAAGTCTATCTCAGTTGCCTCGGTCCAAATTCACAATGTAGAGTGCCACTTAAAGATCAAGTGTTTAAAAGACCAAGCACAACCAATCCTTTTAGACTACCACGTCGGTTCCGAATACGGTTGGAGCTCCACGTTCTCCTTCGTAGGTCTGAAGCCGCGAGAATCAGGTGGCTACCGCTACGCAGTCTACGGCGACATGGGCAACATCAACGCGCGCTCCTTGGGCAAAATCCAGAACCTCGCACAGAAGCGCGATTTTGACATGGTTCTGCATGTCGGAGACTTCGCCTACAACATGGATACCTTGGAAGGCGGATACGGTGACGAGTTCATGCGCCAGATTGAGCCGATCGCCGCCTACATTCCCTACATGACCTGTGTGGGGAACCACGAGAACGCGTACAACTTCTCCCACTACGTCAATCGGCTGACGATGCCAAAGAGCGACCATAACTTGTTCTACAGGTAAGCTTGTGGGTAAGGTGTTGATTGAACTGTGGAATGGTAAAAGTCAAACTTTCAAAAAAGCTTCTAACTGAAACCTTCTCTACAAGAGCTTCTTTCCAGTTTCGACGTCGGAAACGTCCACTTCCTCGTGTTCTCCACCGAATTCTACTACTTCACCAACTACGGCTGGAACCAGATCCGCACACAGTGGGAGTGGATCAACGAGGATCTGAAGAAGGCCCAGGCGAACAGGGACAAAGTGCCTTGGATCATTACCATGGGGCACCGGCCCATGTACTGCTCCACCTTCGACGGTGACGACTGCACCAAGTATGAAACCATTGTGAGTTCTCCCTTGCTTTTCCACCTTCTGGGCGGTGCTTATGGAGCTTATCTTTACCTGGATCCTTCAGGTCCGCGTCGGTCTACCGCTCACACACGCCTACGGCCTCGAGAACCTCTTCTACAAGTACGGGGTGGACCTGGAGCTTTGGGCCCATGAGCACTCCTACGAACGGATGTATCCCCTCTACAACAGGACCGTGTACAACTCCGCTTCCGACCCCTACGTGGATCCCCCGGCGCCCGTCCACATAGTCTCCGGCTCCGCGGGCTGTCAGGAAAACACGGACCCTTTTGAGCCATTCCCACCTCCTTGGAGCGCCGTCCGGTCCTCCGACTACGGATTCTCGCGGATGCAGGTCTTCAACAACACGCACCTCTACTTTGAACAGGTCTCCGCTACAAAGGTGAGTCCGCTGGACACCAGCAGAGGACAGTGGTGGATTTAGGACGACCTCGTGGATTCGTTCTGGATCGTGAAGTCGAAGCATGGAAAGTACAACACCCCGCACCTGCGGGAGAAACTTCGACAGTTTGGCACGGAGATTCCGATGGACTACTGTCACCATCCTTCTCATTGTCCCAAGTGAAGCATTTGTTCCTTATGTACAGGTCCACGACGATCCGCGGCTTGTAGAAGTCAGGGTTAACAGTCGAATTATTAAACTCGTTATAACCTAATATTTCCTTCCACTACATCACGCTTGGGGCCATTCTACAGAGGAACACAGTATACTATACGGTTGTGACTTTATACTGTATTTGAAGGGTATGCTATTGTTATCTTCAAGGTTCGCACCTTCTGATCAATGGAGAACGCAAGTTCAAGCTCAAGAGGCTGTAAATGAACCGAGCATTGGTTGCTTCATAAAACCTATGGCGAGTTTTGCGATGCAAGGACGCATCGCTAGGGCGCCGACCCACGCATATAAACGACATGTATCTCCAAACCGGGCACAGAGCAACGAAGCAAACATGTGTAACGACGGAACGCAGACCGAATGCACGGACAAGAAGCGCTTCGAGGTGAAGAAGTGGAACGCGGTGGCGCTGTGGTCCTGGGACATCGTCGTGGACACGTGCGCCATCTGCCGCAACCACATCATGGACCTGTGCATCGAGTGCCAGGCGAACCAGGCGGCCGCCAGCACCGAGGAATGCAACGTCGCTTGGGGTGCGTGCAACCACGCTTTCCACTTCCATTGCATCTCCCGCTGGCTCAAGACGCGCCAGGTCTGTCCGCTGGACAATCGCGAGTGGGAGTTCCAGAAGTACGGTCATTAAGTCACCTTGTCGAGGTTTTTTATGTTGAATTGTTAATAAATATGATGTCCTGTATTTATATTGTCATGATCCCAACCAGTTCAACCTTCCTAGTCTTAGAAGCGACCATAAGGGTTTCCATTAGACCTAGAGGAACGCCCCAGCTTTGACGCCCACAACTTGGTGCCTGGGCATGCTCTAGGATGACTTCATGGGACAACCATGTCGCTTAATAAGGCCCAGTAGCTGTTCTCCTAGGTTTCTCGCGCACAGGAACATGGACATGCGACTTGCAAACCCTCCCTGGTCACTCTTCGGCCACAGCTGGTCAGGGTCGGTCGAGCCGTCACGCAACTAACAGAGGTATGTCCTCGGTCTTATGCCCATCTAATCCTTCCAGGAGTTCAGAAACAATGCCTCTGAACAGCGAGTATCTCCGCTCGGCGCGAGGCATCTGCAAGATGGCCGAGGTCCTCATCGGCGTGTTCATCGGTTCCATCCTTTGCGCTGACTGGTAAGCTCATCTTGCTGCTTAAGACATGGTCCTATATGTCCTTGTAGGTACGGAGGCCACAGCTGCTTCGGTGACGGCCGCCTTGGCTTCGTCAGTTTCACTAACTTCACAATCGTCATTGTTAACGTAGTCTTCTTCATCCTCAACCTGGTTGGCTTCATCTTCCCAGCCGTCGTAAGCTCGTCTTGCCTAAGGATCTGGTGATGAGAGTCCGTTTAGGAGCGCCTCTACGCCATCATCGCATCCGTGATCTTCATAATCGCCTCCTGCATCATGATCTGGTTCCTGTTCGTCACCAGTGGGAGCGGAATAGGTTGGGTCATCTTCACCATCGTCGCCCTGATTTGCCTTGTCGCACTGTTCTTCTGGGACCTAAGGATACTCCGTGGCGAAGCTAAGAACACTCAGAATGTCGTCTAGAGTCTCCTTGTATGTTGTCATACGCCAGCGAGACGGATCCAAGAATATACGTTTGTGGACGAGATAGAGGAGACGTGCGAGCTTCTGATATCCTTCGACTATCCTGAATAGTGCTTTCTCGGCGCAGAAGATAAGCCTTCCAAGAGTGAAATGAGCCTAAAATCGACCGTTTGATTCCCTCCCTCCACTGACTCCTCGTGAGTCACAAGGCCAACTCACCGACAGACGTGACTCAAGTCTGCAGACAGACCCAGTCTCTCCAGGGATCATTCCTCCCTCCAGCAAGATGATATCCGCTCGTTGGTTCTTGATCGCTCTCGTCGCAGTTTCGTTCTTCTTCTCATCGTCCACGGAGGCGAGCGGCCGATTCAAGGAGGAAAAGTTGTCGAAAGGTTTGTTCTTCAACCATGGCCTCATTGCTATTCAACTCTTCTGTCTTCAGAATGTCCTCCTTGGTGCATGTGGTCCAGCGAATTCACCAAATGCGTCTGCAACGATGCGAAGACGCGCTGTCGCTGCGTTAACGCCATGGGTCCGTGGGGTGGCGGTTGGGCCTAAAGATCACAAGCTCTCCTCACATTGTCCACTATACACCAGAGAATAAATTGCAAAAGTATCCGTTCCAACAGTGTAACAAAAGCTTTATACAAGGTGAGTATTCTGGAAGATTACAACGCGTTCAAAATGTTAACAGATGACAACAAGGGCTTTAGACGGGAAGGTGGGTGTTGGACGCCTCGCCACGGAGAATCTTCAGATCCCACAGGAACAGCAAAGCGAGGCCAATCATGCCGGCGGTGGTTCCAACGATCCATCCCTTTCCGTGTCCATCGGCAATCAGGAACCAGATCATGATGCCAGAGGCAATTGCGAAGAGGACCGTTCCCACGAGAGCGTAGAGACGCTCCTAAATAGGAACCGAGATCACCTCATGTGTCCAGGCTGGCTCACAAGACTGATCAGGTTGACGTTGAGCAGGTTGAGAACGAAGACGACGATGTTGATGATGACAATGACGAAGTTGAGTCCGCTGACGAAGCCCAGACGTCCATCGCCGAAGCAGCTGCGGCCTCCGTACCTGTAATGCCAAATGTAACCATCTCAAGTTCACAGGAGCTTACCAGTTAGCGCAGAGGACAGAGCAGATGACGAAGCCGATGATAATGGAGATTATCTTGCAGATGCCGCGAGAGGTCTGCACATATCCGGTGTTCAGAGCCATTCTTTCAAGTCTTCTGAAACGACACCATAAACATGAACAGAGGCGAGAAAACACCCAATTGCACGATGAGTCATGAGCACCCCCGCCCGCCAGCGCCCCTTAAGAGCAGTGCCGCATAGAGTGACTAGGAACTGTTTGCTCGTCGCACGTCGGTGTCACTCCACAGAATCGATCCCCTAAGCGCCTCCTTCCGCTGTTTTGAAATCGGCAGAACTATGGGAGCTGTTGATAAAAACGGCGTAGAATTTTGTTTGTCACGCACCAACATCACCCGGAGAGATAAACAGATCGTTCGGTGGAGATACCTCACCGACGACTGTCATGGCCAACAGTCAATATTATGTGCTAGTCGCATAGTTATCATCTTCCCTATTGACTGAAGAAGTTAGCGATAACTGTTGGGGCATCGTATAGCTGGCGTCCTTCCACCTTTGGAGTCATCTACAAATGCAAATAAGCAAGCGAAAACCAGTCCCCGAATAATCCAATCGCATTCTGGAATAGTGCGATAAGAAGTACCATTTTGCTCGGTTTGGTTTGAAATTGAGCCCTGTGACCGATAGTGGGAGATCGAACAACGGTCAACTAAATATTTTCCTACGTAGCAAACAAAAATATCGTCGTCAGTCCACTTGGATCCTTGATCCTCTCAACGAGTAAGCACCATCGAGCACAAGTCATAAAAGTGGGCAAAAAACCGCTACCGGAAACTGCCGTATCTTGTCCATGTGAAGAGAAAATACATCGAAGAACCCAGTGCCCCTCCTTTCTTTGTAGAGGGAAGCTCCGGAGTCCCTTTTTGACCCTTAACCTTTGCTACCTGGCATAGCGAAAGAGTTTCACGGTGATCCGATCATTCAAGTAGACACTCTGGCCTACCGAGTACATACACCTCCTGCAAATACCAATTTGGGAACACCAAAAGAGTGAAAACTGAACAAAAATGTAAAGAAAATCGCGTTCAATTGAGAACGGCAGTCGCCAGGCAAAAATTTTTGTATCTGGGTCGCAGACAGAGACACAGACAGCCCAGACACGCAACTTCTTGCGCGCACCAGACTACAATTTAAAAAGCAGCTCATGTCTGCAGGTCTGCAGAAGGGTCACTAGCGCAAGAGATCAAACATGAAAAGTGGAAAGTAGAGACATGTCCTAACTATAAGATGCATGCATGAGCTCCAAACTGGATCTGCAGACCTGTCCTAGTTCGGCACAAAGGACATCCTCCTCCAGCACAAATTCACAAAAAATGCGCGATTCCCCTATATGACACGAGGGAAAGGACATCCCTCCGACGGCGACCAATAATCGAACAGTGGGAAACGACAAAAGAAACCAGCGATCGAGAACGGCAGCCGCCATACAAAAAGCTACTTGTAAGTGGGTCGCAGACACAGACTCCCCCACCGCGTCTCAAATTGCAACTTCTCACGCGCACCAGACTACAGCTGAGGCCTGCAACTCTGCAGAAGGGTCAATCGCGTAAGTGATCAGAGACGAAGACTACGTTGTACGCCTAAAAAGTAGACGAAACTGGAATCTCGTCGAGCAAGATGGCAAGCGTGTTCCACTACCTAGAACACGATACTCTCGGAACCTTTTTTGTGGGCATTGAACATAGAACGTAAACCGCACGCACCCCAGACACAACAGAGGGAAGAACAAGGAACCGGAACAGCTTGAGGAACATGGGCAGGGCCCAATTGGGCGGAACAGTACTCACAAAGAGTCGCTTTAGGAAACACCAAGCGTATCGCCACTCAGCGTCCCTGATATTGCGTTCTCTTGGGGCAAAAACGAGGAATAGGAAACTGCCGAATGGGTGGGAGGTGCCTATAAATGACGTTTGCTTTGTCACCCTAGAAGAAGCAGACGGTGACACGCCCAAACCGTAAACCAGATGATGAGCAATCGAGCCTGCATCCTAGAGCATTTTCTTTAATATCGCTAGATTTATCGGAAATCAAACTGGATGGAAACGAGAATATGAAGATAAGAGATGAAACCGAAAAAAACTTCGGTCCCTTCAGCTCTTGTAAGGGGAATACACGTCGAGAAGTTCCCGGAAGATCAGTCCATCAAGTTCATCGGCGCTACCCTCGCCATGCCTCCACTAATCACCCGATTATCTTGTGAAGAGTTTAGAGCTTCGATCTGATTGGCACAGACCCTGGAGGAGGGACAGTTGGAGGGTCAGTTCGGGAACAGACATCCACCGCAGAGAACAACATCGGGGCAGACACCGCTCCATCCACGAGATCGAGGCCCTCCCATAGCCGGACGCCACTATCACTTATCTCATTCACTCAAGCCGATCCCAATCACTGGCACGTCACCCTCATTCCGAGATCTTCTCCGGAGCAGACGCTGCAATCGCGCCCTGCTCGTCGCCCAGGAAGGAGTAGTGCTCCTACCGACAACCTACAGCGATTCTGCGCCAGCTACTGCGACCCTCCTACGGACCCACCCCCACCAACCCCGCATCGGATGTGCCCGCTATGACAAGAACCTCATCCATGAATACATTAGGATGAGGAACACGCTTCAGATGCCAGCCAAAAATCTTTAACAATTAGTACTTACAAATAAACATTATATTGTTCTTCCCTTACGCATCCGTTTCTCCGTCTTGCGCCTCGTTTGCATTGGGGATCCACAATCCAGCATCGATACAGCGCTGGAGGTGGTAGGCAAAGACTTCGCGGTCCATATTGCTGGCGACTTCCTGGAGTTTGCCTACCTCACGACTGTCGAATGCCTCGCGGATCTCCTGAAAATGACCCAATAAGCGAATATGAGGACTGATGTAAATTACCGTTGGGAGAGCATCATAGACTTCTTGGGGATCGACTCCGCCGGGCGATTGCTTGATACGCTCCGCTCGTTCCTTCTCCTCTTGTTGTTGGAAGTACTCTTGACGCTTCTGCACAGCGCGCTTCATAATACGATCCTTGAATGCGGCAACTTCGTCCGTGAACATCTTCATGTAAGACGGGTCAGCCATCCCGATCCTAAGGAAAATCAATATTAGATCATTTACATTGGAAAGTACTTACTTCTTGAAGAATGTGTTGATGATGGATGTGTTGCTCGGCAATGCGTTCAGAGAACGCGCCATTTCCAGGAGGTACTGAACGAGGATGCATTGTTCGGCCATGATGCCGACCTCCGCCTCCTTCTCCTCAATGGCTAGGTTGAGGCATTCGACCGTCAGGAAGCTGGCAGCGAAGTCGTCGCAGAGATATGGGTGTTCCAAAAGGAATTTCTTCGAGGCTTCATGACCATGAAGGGCTCCGTAGGTCTTTAATTCCGTTTCGTGTCTCTTGAAGTAGTCTGCCTAAAGCATTCTGATTACTGATGTTAACTTGTGAAACCATACCATCCGCTTGCTTTCCTCCTCCTCGCTAATCTTAGGCTCTTCAGGCTTCTTATCGGTGACCTTGTTGATGCGTGACTTGCTAAACTTCTCGTGTCCGATGGTGTCAACGTTCCAGGGCTCCAAGCGTTCCTTGTCGGCGAGCTCCTGCTCCTTCTTGAGCCATTCCGCCTCCTGCTTCTTGATTTCTTGCTTCTCCAGTTCCATCTTGATACGCTCCTTCTCATCCAGCGAAACGTCTGCCAGCTTCTTCTCAATTTCCTGAAAATGAAAGGTAAGAAACTGAGAAACATTAAGTACAACGCACGTTGAGTCGAGTCATGGCCACAGATTTGCCTTGCTCAACCTTCTCCTTTTGCTCTTTTCGCTCGGCCATGCGCTCCAAACGCGCTTGATGGCGCCAGCGGAAGAGAGAGGGAGTGTCGATGTTAGGATGGGTGTCATCTTCGTCATCGGACACCTCAATAGCCTTCCACTTTGAGTAGTCGATGGGCATGATATCTGAAAAGATACACGTGTTTCAAAGTGCAATATTTCACGCAATTGATAAAACAAGAAGGTCGTGCCTTATTCACGGTAATACCAGCATATGATACGGTACAACACAATAGAAGAATTAAGGAACACAGCCATGAATCAGCAAACGCAGACATGGAGGACAGGCCAAGCAGCGCTACATCAACCTATCACAGCACGGCTAAGATAGCCGGCAGTTACAGGCACGATGAGGCAACATCACAAATCTAAGGACAGAAAGGAAGGGAGCGCGCGCGATAAAAGCAGAAGCAGACCATCCCACCGTACAGCTGAGCGAGCGTCCTCCAGCAGGCCAAGATCGCCAAATGCTCACTCGGCCCTCCTTAGGCCTTTTCTGCAGACTGCAGAATGCCACGCGGCCATCGCTGTCTCGGAGACAGAAAGCCAGACATAGACGCAGAATCCGCTGCACTCTCCCGAACAGTGAGACCGAACGACTCCATTAGAACTTTCGAGAACGTTCTTAGCGCTTCACTAGCTATATCGAGAAGAGTGCGCATACTTAACGCCGACTCATATTAGCACGGCGTGCTTCATCTCAGGAAGCCGCCAATTACGAAGAGTCAGATGAAATGGGAATGGAAGATCGCCAACGCCGACGGCTTAACAGAGGGGACCACACCCCCGCGCGACCAACAGCCGTGAGCGACGGCGGTAACTTTAAATTTTCAATACGATCCCAGGCGGCGCGTTGCAAAACCCAGGTGGATTCGGCGATAATTGCACTCGGCGATAAGAATTGGAGGACAGTTGCATCAAGTCCGTGGACGGAAGAAGGAGAAGATAGTAACAACTCAGGTCCAAAACGAGCCTCCAGCCGGCTCAACATCGGAGCCGATCCCTTGACCTGCTTGATGCTCGATCCAAGTTTAACTTCCCTTCTTAAGCTGGGCTTCAGGTTAAGGTCTACTCGATTCACCCAGAGGGAGCGTTACATGAGTGTGATGAATAATTTGCTCCAAGGTAAAACTTAAAATCGTATTTATTTCAACAATGGCCAGTAAATCCCACAAGAATTACGGTAGTGGGCTGTTACAGTAGTCCGATAGACAGCAAGTGACGACCTCCTTTCCAACTCGTTCCGATCCAGGCTCCTGAAAACACAAAACAGTGCTCGGTTCCTCCCATTCCTATCCAACCTTGCAGATGCACAGCTCGTTCCAGCCGGATGCATTCCACTGCTGCCGGAAGACGCCGAATCCAGCGATGTTGCCGCTAAGACTACGGTGCTCGAGCTGGTCGATCACCGATTCGTCCATGCAGCCACACTTTCGCTGCGTTCCTACATGGCTCTGGTCACTCGCCTCTAGTCAAGAACCCTTACCGTCAATAGTGGCGCAGAAGCGTCCAGGACACGTTACGTCGACGTAAGCGCCGCCTTCGCCGATCTTGCACTTGACGTCTGACAAGGAGGAGACGACGAAGCTAAGGAGCATCAGAAGCACGAGTTTCATCTAGGATAGGTGGAAAACCAGTTAAGGGGAGGGAGCTTACTGGTGAAGTTGAGTGGAGCGACCGCTCGACAAATGATCTTCTGGCGAAGTGAGGGAATCGAGGAAGAAGACTGTTAGACTCCAAGGATCCTTCCCCACGAGCTGGAAGGAGATCAACACGTACATCAAAAGGAAGGCTTTTGGACTTGGGAAGCCCTTTCCACTTGCTCTCGATTGTCTTCCATCAGACTCTCAGGAACACATTCCTTCCTCAGGAACCCTTGAGCTGAAAGGAGATCAAAGGGAAGACTGTTGGCCTTTCAGTAGCGGTATGCTTCCCATCTTTCCCATGTGATTCGAGTGGGTTGCTGAAGAACCCATCTTCCCTACCTGGAAGCATACCTGAGAGTTGCCTACCTGGAAGACCGTAAGACTGGGAAACAATAGAAAGAAAGTGGGAAGCGAATGGAAGACAGAATCGTCCGTTTTCCATAAGCTGAAGGAAGATCAGGACTTAGAAAAGCGCATATTAAGGGAGCAAATTAGAATAATCATAGAGTATGCTCCTAAAACGGGTTGGTGCAGAACCCATCTTCTCTACCTTGTTTGTATGAGAAACCGGCAAGCAATATAGAGAGAAAGCAGGAAACAAATTGAGGACACAGGAATCCTGCCCTTCCCCATGAACTGAAAGGAGAACAAGGCGTAAAAAAGCGCATCTGCTTGTCGAGAGTTGTTTTGGCCGCTAACTCCCAAAATAGAAAGAAATCCAGCCGAAATTCAATTAAATCTAAATCCGCCTTTCATTAGCATACTAAGGCTCGGCCAACTGTTTGTTTTCGAAACCCGTTTTAATTCTGAAATCCTGTGGAGCGTGAAAGCGTGGAGAGCCGACCATCCGAGATATTTTCAGAGCTTTTTTGCTTGTCTTACATAGAACTTTATCCTTGAGAGGTTCATTGACCCAACCAGTAAGATCTGGTGTTCATTGGACATTGGCTCCCAAAAACGTGTGTTCTACTATTTCCAGCTGGAAAGGACAACCGTACCCTGTTTATTTTAGTCCCTGTCCTTTGGGATGTCAGATGATGCAAAATAAGATAACTCAATCACCCTCACCCATGACGATCCACATCCAATCTGCCCTATCGCCACGGTGCCACTTTGTACGCGTGGTCCAGCTCACACAACACTGGACCTTCTCCCCACGGTCACCGGAGCCATCCCGAAGTGTTCTAATCGAATCACGAGTCGAACTTATGGACGGCAGCGCGCCAGAAGTGTACCCCGCCTGGAAGAGGGTGGATTTGGCGGTGTTTGCTTAGCCGCCACTCGCAGTGCCTCAATCCAATTACGTCGTTGAGGCGATAATGAAAAACACGGAGCCTCCTCGGTGGACACTCTGCTCCGCCGTCGACAAACAATTGACACGTTTAGGAGAGGACGTGTTATGCGCGTTTCGCCCTCCCTCGCGCGGGCCATCCTGAGCTTGAGAAGACTACTCAGTAAAGGCCACGAAGACCTCCTTTCCGAAGGTTTGAGCCCTTACTGCCTTTCAGCATTGAACTTGAGCTTATTCTGCTGGGGGACTGTATTCTGTTATTCTTTAGAGGATCAGACTCTTCTAGATGGATCGATTTATTATGAGCTATGTCCATGTGAAAGTCGCGTCCTTCAATGATCTTTGATGTAATTTCCAAGCTTCTTTCTTCTCTTTCTCAATTCTACTGTGACTCTACCCTCTATGACTGAAGAACCAAGTGGTATAATGTTCTCGAGACTTGAGTCCAGAGCAGAGTAAGACATACCAAGTCCAAGACCAAAATCGATAAGATTTTCGACGATCAGGACTCGAAAAGGAGACTTACACCAGATGGGAATCTTTATAAAGTCAACTCCTCATATCTTCGCCTTGGTTCAGGGTGATTGACCTGGGGGATACTTTCAGCAAAACATGGTTACCCCAACCGGTTGAATGCTCCTTAACTACTCTTTGACTCCCAACCTTGTTAATGGTAGGACTTCGCATGCTGTACAGCGTTACAGAGGCTGGTCTCGGCCGGACCTAAGTCCTTCTAGGACCTACTCTTGGCTTGAAAGTTGTTTCAGTGTGAGCGTCTTGATAATGTCCAGAGCTGCCAGAAACCGGTACGATATCTAGGATTTCCGAGACGATCCTTAGGTGGTGGAATATCCCCATCTTCTCATCATATCTCACCGCGCGATTGAAGGCTCTTCTTCCGCACAAAGTTTTGCCCAAATCTCCCACTTCCGCCCGATACGTGCAACTCTACAACCCGGGTGTCCCGACACCCTCCTTGGCCTACTTCCTCCGCCCAGCTCAAGCGCCGCTAATTGCGAGTCCGATCCACTTGTGACAGCGCGCGAAAGTCCCTGGATCGCCCGTGGGCGCTCTGCCTGGACACGTGATAGTGCCGAACCCATCATATGTTTGCGTTCGGGCGGAAAACGAAATAAAAACGCAATTTGAAGTCCAGCGCTCGATTCCCCCCGCTGATTGAGCGCATTAGCGCCGAGGGGAAATGAAAAATGCATGCGGACACGTGTAACCGGGCCTCGTTAATTGATTCATTAAACTGTGGAGAAGGTTGTCCGCCCGTCTTTTTGCGCTGTCCTTGTGGGGCGCCGCTCGTGGACGTGACAAGTGCAGAAGAGCTGTTGATTGGGTCGCCGGGCTCTGGGGACGCCGACTGTAATAACATTGGGAATAGGACGCGGATTCGTGCTGACATTTAATGTGGCGCCGGAGACATTAGAATGTATTATACTACATTTACATTACACTATGATGTATTATGTATCACGTGGAGTGATTAGGATCTATTGCTTTAACGTGTTTCGGAGTGCACGTGGCAATTAGTGAGGGTACGCGGAAGAAGGATAAGGTTGTACGTGTTTTGAAGTAGAAGCATACATTGAACTTACAATTCGTCAGCGGTTTAATGAGGTTTGTTAGCACCACCTCTAGTTACTTCAGTTATTGAAGTACCGTTATTTAAGGATTTTTTGGTTTATTTCAACCCTTGAATATTTACAGATGCCGTCAAATCTTTAAACCACCTTCATCCACAATATAACCAACTTTCTGAGCGTTTCAGGACAAAATATTGAGAAGAGCGTGGATAAAGGATGGTGGCACTGTATAAGAGAAAAACGCGTGAAGGCGTATGGAAACGTAGAAACGAGATCTGTAGATCGAGCCATGAACTAGCGCTATGCAGTGGACACAGCCCGAGTTATTGATCCCCTAGGATTCGGATGCTCGCGAAACGTCTTATCCAAACAGTGGACGCGTTACAATGCGGTATCTTGTGCTTCTTTACGGAAGACCATGGATGCGGTATATCATACGTTGTGCATAGAGTACCGTAGCCGCGGGCAAAGCCCTGTTCATCCTAATGCATAACGTTTGACCTCATATCACCCACGGTCACTGTTCTGAAGGGATGTAGTCCTTTTGGAAGTAGGTTAGTTCACTTTATGTGTAGAGAGGCTAACTGCTCACAGAGAAGTCGCACTCGACCTCCCTCAGCGTTTAGAAAATTGGCCCAATTTCTACTTCTAAACCGAAGAGCGTGGAATCGCCGTTAGCTTATATTTACTCACTACTGTGCTTTGACTTATCTCAAACACGCTCAAAGTTCTCGACTGACGTGCTCACATGCTCAATATTTTAATGTATAATCGATATATCATCTCAAACACTTCAGAGTGAACCTAACAGCTTTCACATCAATCCTTGATCCGTTGTTTTGACTTTTGCTCTCCTGGAAGTGCGCCATCTGCACGTCATCGGGCAGAAAATCTTGCTCAATTTTCTTGGACTCAAACATCAAAGAAAGTTTAAGTTTAAACTGCTTGCTTTTCGACCTGGAGGTCAAAAATCATGTCTTTTTGGCTCTTAAGTAAGATTGTGGGACCTAATTCGACAACCGCATTGTAACGTTTTAATGTCTTAAGCCTCCCACTGCTGCCTCAATCAATCTCAAGTCGTATTATTTCCCAATGCCCTACTTCACCGTAATCCATACCATCCTTCTAGGACACAAAACCTTTCCTCACAGAGACTACTACGTGCCTCGACCCACCACCAAGTCATTTCCCGTGCAAATTGTTATTCCGCATTCGGACGTCTTCCGATTTTTTCGCCGTCGCCTTCAAATTGCCCGCTCGAGACTAATTGTGTCGACAAGTGCCTTTTTGTGGCGACCGCAAAAAAGTCCTTCGCAGGAGGCCAGACCGGAGTCAGAATTCATCGTCCGGCCCATTGGCGCCTCTTTTTTCTCCCTGGCTCGTTTAGAGGCCAGAGCAAACATTGAAGGGCATAAAAGAGCTTCCCGCAGTGATTAACTCCCCGTCCAGGCAGCGTGGGTTCTGCGCCAAAAGGAGGTCTTCGAGGTGTCAGTTTTCTCGGATAGCTGTTAAGAGAAGCCAGGAGGGATCAACTTTCGGTCAGGTGTTTTCATCCGAAGGTGTGGCTTTATGTTTCGCGTGTTTTTGCTTTTTTCGCGTGCTTTGAAGTGCTTGAGGGGGAGATCGACGAGGTCGGGGAAAAGGCCAAGTGGGTCCTGTTTCTATGTTGCGTTCTGAAACGTATGAAAACAACTTTGACGCCTATTTCGGGCGGGAGTCACGCGATCCGATTCCCTTCTGTTATGTCGCGGTTTCCAGGAAATTTCAGTTTTCAAAGAAAAGGTCACTACCATACGCTTTTCCGTGGCTTAACCTCCTTCTTAACTAGGCCACTGATATGCATAAGGGGTCATAGTGTGCTACGTTGCTAAGATCTTCATTCAAATTCATCCAAATACCCAGTTTTTCTATATAGAAAAGCTTCTTGCATAGATTAAGGGTAACATCTGCGTTGCGTTTTACTGGCCTTTCTGATCCTTTGGAATAAAAATTCGCCTTGATTAATGGATATTCTTAGATACGCTATTGCTTCCTCTTGTTTTCTAGTGTTTGTTAGTGCACCCATTAAGACACAAAAACGTTAAGCTCACGGCGATCAAATGGCAAACCACCTTTTGTTTTTGTCGTTCTCTTCCTGTCAGTGCTTAATTGCGGCCAGAGGATTTGATTTCATCATGACGTGTGTTTCTCAAATCCACATTAGACTTATTTTTAGTATACTGTATCTGACGCTTCCTTACATAGAAGCCGTGTTGCCGCGCTTCCTTCGGGTTAAGGTCGTGTGCACTCACAACTTGTCAGCAGATTGGCCAAATAAATGCGCGCTGTGATTGTGCTTTGCACTTGTTTATGGAACTTTGCGTCGAAGTGGAAGCACCCTGGAAACTTGACCATATGCTAGTGGAAGAGTATCTTTTCATACTGCAGGGGGGTGATTTCGTTTTACCGTTTGGTAGTGCTCTACTATTTTCGGCCCGTATCACAACAGTGACAAGCATTCTAAATTGGAATTGGAATTTTAAAGGGTAGTCACATGGAGAGAGTTATGCCAGACAGTTATTTTTGCGCGCCGGGAGCTTTATAGAAACTGAGGATAGTACCGAAATGGAGATGCACATGGCTAATAGAACGAGAACGGCGCCATTCTGTAGAGTTTATCAGATTAGCTACAATGTGAACTGTCCTTTATGATGGAACAAAACTCGACCAGCGCTCTAGGCAAGCATTGTAAAGCACCACGCGTGTAACTCTTTTCCGTTGAAATGCACTGACCTACAGAGTACAGGATGCCGTGGTTCTACCGACGTCAACAAGACGGTTGCCACCATGAACTCTTACTTCTTAATAACGGTAGTACATAAACAAATAAACGGTTTTCAGAAATGCTTCGTGCCAGTTCTGGAAAGCCACTTTGCTGGAGCTAGGTTTGGCCCAAACCCGAACCAACTTCCGGTCGACATTTTGGGTTGGGTTTGGTTTTGTTTGGGTTTTGGGTTCTGGTCAACCCTAGTTAGAACCTTCTACGAACGCTGTAGTCCACTTCTGGGTAGGTCTTGTTACAAAGAAAGCTGTTAAACACCATATCTACTAGCACTAATCTCTCTAAGTTCAGTGCCCCCCATGATGGATATAGCACAAACAAGGGCGTGTTTATTTGCCCTTTGCTTGTGCGAAATGCGCGTCATCGTGCGGATAACGTGGCCTCGGTTACTGTGGAAGGCGGCCCTTCTTTGTCTTCTAGTGGTGGGGCCTCTCTCACTAAAGCAGATGGGCTCCCTCTGGGGACCTCGCCTACGTGGTTATCCCTCGAAGTTGAACTTTCCAGCTTTGGATGGACTAGCAAGAGAAGTCCATCGTTCCAGTTGGACTTGGAATTGAGTTGGAGCCAGATGGAGGCCGCCTAGGATGTTTATTTTCGTGTGCCTCTTGGAATGCACCAAGGTTCATTGTGAGTTAAGTCACGACTCAGCGTGAGTTCCCAGAAGGAGCATCGGGGTGCTCTGTGGATCTGCTCAAGTCGATGCTGGAAATAGTTATTTTAATCAAAGAAGACTGAGGGTTCCAAGATTCCGTGAAGGCTGCGTTAAAGCTTTTCTACCGTTATTCCTTGTCGATTTTAGCCCGTTAGCTGTAGGCTTTTGCATTCTTTGCCATGTACAGTAAGTGACTGTTGGCCCTCCTTGCCTATTTCACCTTGATTTCACCATCAAATCCTTGGCTAACCCACAGTTCGAAACTGCAAGAAGAGCCGGTGAATGACAGAGATCTCTTGACAGATCTTTTTTGAGTGGAGGCGTTTCCGAAGAGATCGCTTTGAGATCGGCCAGCTGACGGACAGAGACGTCAAACAAGTCAGAACTCATCTCACGCCCAAGACCTCACATTGACGAATGTCACCAACGGTGGCAGTTCTTTATCCTTTTTTCTCCCGGGATGATTGGCTTCATGATATCGTTAAGCCAGAAAATTTCCAGGGTTTCCAGGATTGTCCAATCCTGTCCGGAAATCTGAACAGAGATGAACAAATCAATCAAATCCTGTGGGTACAAACCCAGAGCATCCTCGAACGTCTTCCCACTTCCCTACGATATCCATCCCCATGAGCATTCTTATTCTGTGGTCAGTGGAAACACGATGTTTTTGCCAGTCCTGGTAGCGCTTGTCCGATAAACAAGTTTTGGACTTTGTGTGCTGTTCAAGCGCAAGGAACCAGCATTTCTTGCAAATTTTTACGGACATTCTTTGGACATTCTGGTATCTACGAATTCCTAAAAAATGGAGTCTTTTCATTGCCTTGGAAAGCCCGGAAAGATCTAAACTCCCCTGTTAAAACAAATCATCGACCGTCCCTAAGGATGCGAAAACTTTCCCACGTGAGTCAGTCCCTGCTCGGCTTCTTCCCAGAGCACTTTGTTGAAACACTTCGGCGTGCTCTTCTTAATTGGACAACAACGACGAGTGTTTGTCGAGACGAGAAATCATATTACTCCGACTCGTTTTTCTCTGCTCGGCTTATTGGGCAAATAATTGCGGTACGTTGTAATTGTTCTGTGGCGGTGGCCAAAGTGGCATAAGAGGAGGTTCTTTGAGCTTGGGGGAGTCGGAAATCTTAATCTTTCTGGTAGGTATGTCGTCCCAAGAGAACAGGGATCTTTTGTCCTTAAAATACTGTCCTAAAAAGGGAAAAAATCCCTGGTAAAGTGGGGTATTGGCTCATTAAAAGTGTAGGTTTTGGAATAAAAAAATCTGGCCTTTCTGCTTATTAGTAAATGTCGTCCTAAAAGATAATCAGAGATAGCTCTCGACTCACGACATTAGAGATGTTTACTGAGATCGATATTATCTTTATTTTCTCCCTTTCCGACCTCTGAAAGCTTTATGCTGGACTCTCTACCGTCCTCAAACATCACACAAGCCTGACTCACATGTCGACCTCCCAAGCAAAAACCTGCCTCGTTAGTTTCTGCTTACGTTGCGTGTCGGTCTCGCCACCTCCTTTCAGGATGTGCATAACCGTGAACTGCTCCACGCACTATAGTTGTTTTTTCGAAGCATTTCAGCGAAACACCACGCACCAGCCACCTGACCTGAGCGCTTCTTGAGCATAACCATCCGAGCATAGAACTTTGGAGGACGTGGAAATTAGTGATTGTATAAAGAACCAGCCCTCCGGTGAGCAGGTGTTGTCGCCTGTTCCCAGTACTACCTCGTTCCGTGTTCTCGAGGTGAATAATGCATCGGTGACCTAGGTGTCCCATAGAACGAACGGATTTACTATTCTCCGGAAGCCACTGAGGCTCACACAAACACAGATGCAGAAAAACAAACAGTAGACGGACAAAACAAGTCAAAGCAGTCCGCCGTGGAATTTATTCAGCTCTGTTTTTGTCCCTGAATCTACTTTCAGTGCTTAATTTATGCGCAAATATCCAGCCTAGCAAAAGAGTGAAATTTTATGTTTATTTTTGGAACTTCTTGTAGACGAATATTATCACAAAAAAGTGTTCTGTCCTCTATGTATAAGGATAGATTATGGCTAACTCTCTACCTATCCAACCCTTGTTTCAGCACGAAATTAGTCCAGCGGCTCCTGGTTCTAAGCTACTGAGCAGAACTTCTGGAGGGATAAATAAAATTCTATTTCACAGCTACATGTCCTCTGAGAATGTGCTCAACGGAATCGGATGTCCAAATCTGCAGCCAGCCTTGTTTCTATCTGATAGGCTTCTGGTCTCATCACGCGGACTATATTGCTTGCCACAGCTTCTAATCGAAAAACCAGGACGTCCGGTGATGTTGCCAATTTTTGACAAGCTTCCGCCTACCATTGTTCATGCATGGCTTTTGAATCGGCTATTGGATGAATCAATGGCGGCTGTTGAAACCAAGAGATCTGCTTTAGTTACCTTGGAGTTTATTTAACCGCATAAACACATCTTCTGGTTTTCCTTTGTCCCTTATGGATGATCTTTAAATAACATAGAGAGAAGCTGGAGAATCGGGCCCGGTAGGCTTGCCACTGCTTGGAGCTGGGTTCCATTAACTCTAAATCGAGCCTCTTGCATGAAAAGACACGATAAAGACCTCTGATCTTTGTTTCCAGCATCATTACTGTCCACTCTCTTCTCCGAGTCGGTCCCACAACGACAAAAAACGCCTCTTCCCTCCCCCACGCCCGACACCAACCGTTCGTTTGTCATTCTCAGCACGCGGTGACCTTTCCAAAGCGGTCGCAATTGCCCTCGCCTCCCCCAACTCGCAACAAGGAAGGCGCTGTCCACGCCCCGCTAATCCCATCGCGGAGCCAGATGCCCCCTGCGCAATCTCATTATCATATGTGGTGCCCGAGGCGATTATTATTTTCATTAGTGCTTCGCGTTTGCGGACAATTAGAATGCCATCGACGCCGGCAAGGAGGTGCGCGCGCGACGAGTCCCCTTGGTCCCCAAATCTTCGAATTTGGGGCGAAATAAGAGTCTTTTTAAGATAAGAATCGGCCATGTTTGAGCTTTTTGGCGAAGGTGTGTACTTGTAGGGCGCATGGTTGCCTGAGGAGGTCCTCTTCCCATACTTTACTATCGTGTTATGATGTAAAATTCTGATATTGTAGGTTATATCTGACTGTAGCTTATATCGCCTGTCGAAGTATCCAGGTGAAGCTAAGGAATAACTTCCTGCAAAACAGAAGCAGGTGCTCGGAAAACAAAAGGCATGGGGATGGCTGTTTCACTTTCCGTTTGCAGTTTAAATAATAAGAAATGGTTGTTTTTTTTATGAATCTCTCCTAGTAGCAGTGTCTTATAATGCCACATAGTTCCCATTTGTCCACGCTTGGTAAGCAACTGGCTATGGATGATCCAAAGGAACGTCATCTGGGTCGGCCTCTGTAGAGGGTTCCCAGAAAACCCGTGTAAATTTTTTCTTCTGAAGTCCTGGATTCTTGAGCTTTTTCTGACCTCTCGACTCTAGACAGAGCTGTGTCCCGATCCCGATTTCGGGTCGAGATTTCGGGACGGGAATCCCGAAGCCTCGGGATCGGGGCACAGCTCTGACTCTAGACATCGTTAGTTTCGACTAGAGTTGTTGATGGTAGGGATGCAACCGACCCGGCTTTTTCTGTTCCGGCTGCATCCCTGAAGAGACCACAAACCTTAATCTGGATCAGTCTTTCTCAGCCTTTCCTTCATCGAGCCAACACTAGGAAAAAACTCCTTGCAAAACAGAGGCAGGTGTTTGAAAGATGAGCTGACTGTTTTGGTTTCAGTTTGTGGTTTGAATAATAAGAAGTAGCTGTAGAAGTGTCCCGCAATGATGTTTGCTGGGATTAACTTGTCTCCTTGATCTTCCCTTCCATAGCTCATCGCTTGACGCAAAACGATCCAATGACGATCTTCTTCTTGGCCATAAACCATGGATTAAGATTAACTGGGAGTCACATACTTATATCGAGCTATGAAACGGAGATTAGCTCTACCCTCCCTGCTCACTGTCCATCCTTATGCTTGCACAATCGTTGTGGGACAATTTTGATGTTTCCATTCTCGGCTGACGTTCCCCGAAACATCGAAAATGTCGTCAAGTGGAATGGCGACGGTGTCCCACGGACTCTCCAATGGGGTGTTTATCTATTTCAGTGTTATTCCCGGAGTTCACCTTTCCCCAAATTCAATTAGACTTTTTGCACTCTTGTTTCACGGCTAGACAATGCATTTCTGCTGCATGGCGGCACGCTTCTCCCAACACGAAAGGGTCTGAACGCTTTTATTTCGGTCCTTCTCGAGACAGTGCTTGGGAAGTTCGCTTTCCAGGAGACCGGTATCAAAGGAGGGAAATCGCGCTTTATAAGCTCTGGGTCCTGAAGGGAAACATTCATTCAGACTCTACTGTCTACCTCCTCGTGAAAGTGAAAGATTTAGGTCTTGAAGGGAAGAATAGTGTCCATCAAGGGTCTATGTCGGTCATCAAGAGTCGTTCCAGGACTTCCTTGTCTCTTTCCTCTTTTCCATGTGAGACCCAATGTTTAAGTTAAATCAAGTCTCAGGGAACTAATGTTTTGTTTGTTTGGGATCAAAGACTGACTACCTAACTCCTCTACACTCCCACCTTCTTGACCGCGCAATCAGGCAATTCCCCAAGTCCATCTCACTCATCTTCTCAGAAAACACCAAGTTCGACGTTATTCATAATAATCGCTCCGACCTACTTCAAAACAAAGAGTTCGAACGCCAAGACGCCAACTTCAGTTCCTTCGGACCACGCGTCTAGCAGCCCGATTTGCATGATTGCCCGAAAGAAGTTATTTGTGATGAAAACTCAGAGCTCGGCTTCCTGTTTGCCGCGTTTTTTGGCTCCGCAGCAGCGCTGACCCTCTTATTGGCCAAATTCGGCTGTCCGTGCAAAGGCGTACATTTCTGCAAGGGTTTTAGAACGCGCCGGATCGTGTGATGTTGGGTCGTGCGTTTTAGCAGGAGGCCTCAGAGTAGATGCCGGAGAGATGAGGAGCTTCGGACGCTAGCCAGGCTGCGACTGCGACTGTGCTTCCAAGTACCATGACGTTTATCAGTAAGTCAAATGCTTTCTTTATAGATGTATAAGGACCATAACAAAGCTGACTATTTCATCATGTCATAAATGGGAGAAGTCTGGGTACACCCAAGCCCTGATTGTAATAAAGAAGTCCTTGACACCAAACAGCCGCTGCGGACAAAGCCAATAAATGTCAGAAGATCACTTGCTTAAGTAGTAGTTTCGTGTCATCCAGCAGAACCTTGGACCAAAGATCTCCGGAGGGAAGGCTTCAAGACCATAGATCTCTCCAACCTTCTTGAGGTGCTTTTTGTTGCAGAACACTCGGATATTTCTGTTTCATAGTTGCTCTAAAACCTTTGCTTAAGAACGCGTTGGACTTGGCGCAGTTCTTTCCAGGGTATTTTTTCTTTTTCTATGCTTCTTTTCACTATGAGAAAAGGGGATTCATTTTACTTCGTTGAATTTAAGTTTTTGAGAATTAAGTCTCTGTAGCTCCTTCAATCACATACATTTCCCCTTCGCGAGGACCCCGTTTGTCGCCAACCACTATCCCCAGAATCCCCAGTCTGGGCTCCGAGGCTCCAAGAAAGCCAACTACTTGAAGCTTATTTCCTCCGACGCACTCTCCACGATGGGTGGCAAGTTCATCCGTTGTACCGAGGAGTCTCGACGCGCGCGACGTCAAAATTTGTCGTTTCCGTGCACTTTCATCCCTCGTTTACTTCGAGTCCTCCTCCACTTCCTCAAGTCCCGAATTCAAGATTTGTCCTCCGTGCTCGGCCGACCACACTTGTCGTCAACCATCGTGGAAGGAGAACGGCTCAACCCATGGCGGCTCCCACACAAAGACCTCCTTGAAGACTCAAGTGGTCTGCTGGTTCCGTCGTCATTTTTTGAAACTTTTTCCCGACGTTCTTTCCCAAGTGTCCCCGACTGCCATTGTGGAGTGTTTTCGATCTTATGGCCTTTACCTTAGGACCTTAGGCGCTGGGAGTCGCCCACCTGTCACCTTCTGAGAAGTTTTTTGTTTTGCTCG